>CM054942.1:2712069-2754569 GCA_029168755.2 Tillandsia fasciculata
AAAACCACAAATTTAAAATCACAAAAATCATATAAAATCAAACACATTCATCCAAGAATAAAAAAAAATTATAAATATAAAAAAATCTATACTCATACAAATATAATAATCCTACACTATAACTATATATATATATATATATATATATATATATATATATATATATATATATATTTGAGCTATATTAATCGGAAGAGAAACCACCGTTCTTGAACTTATTTCCAACGAAATATGAACTGCGAACAGCGAGCTATGGGCTTTGCTATCCATACATTCAATTTTAGGTGTAAATCTTACACCTCACCCATCTAAGGATGGGATTTTTTTCACCCATCACTTCGAAGTGATGGATGAAATTCACCCCAGCCTAGAATAAATAGAGTGTAAGATGTACATCCAAAATTAAGTGTACACTTATATATATACGCGAGCTATATGGTGCCCTACACATTATCATAAACAGTTATATTTTAAATTTTCATCCCAAAAAAAAAAAAAAAAAAAAAAAAAAAAAAAAACCTTTTTAGCAAGAAGACTGCTCATTAGTGTTCCTCCTGTTATCACAGACAAGACTTTTTTTTTTTTTTTTTTTTTTTTTTTTCTCTTTGTAATACCTCTGCGTTGCTTTTGAGGAGGCCACTGCACCCACCTGGGACTCCAAAACAAAACTTAGAGAGGAGCAACCCCACCACCCTCCTGCTTTGACAAGACATAAACAACCTCATAACTCACCCCCACCTCATTTATCCTTACAAAATAGTAGGTTAATGATACATAGTGTTGATATATATATTAATAAATTTATATAATATTTTGGAAGGAGAAGTTAAACAAATTTTCTTTAAACTTTGTTGCTTAATTTATAAATAAATCTTCTTGATTAAACCTTCTAAACTTTATCAAATAGTGCAAATTTTTCTCCTACATTGAAGTTAATAATTGTACAGTTATTTTGATTTTATTTCTTGCGTATATATAATTAATCTAATAAATTTTAAAACAAAAAAATTTATTTTTCAACCCTTATATACTTAATTATCAAAATGGGAAAAAACTAGAATACTTTATATTTCACAGTATTATAAGATTATGTCCAACACTAATATGAATTATAAATTCCAATGCCAATTTGCACGAAAATGAAATTCATAAGGTTTTTTTTTTTTGTATATATTTGTTCTATTTTGAAGATACAATTGTCGGATCGTTGGCGCTAACCATTAATCCCAAAAGCTCGAGCTGTTAGAAATACGCAACCAATTCACTTAAAGCGTACAGACACAGCGCCCACGGGTCTCGACCGGACTCAACCCACCTGGACGTTAGGTCTATTGTTGGGCCTCTTGCCGTTAGGTCTATTGTGGACCGCAGCCCCACTCAACTTATTGGGCTCACCCAACTCAACTTATTAGTCTCCTGGGCCTATTGTCACGGGCAGGAGTTGGACCTATTTTAACCCATAAATAAATAGCCAACAATCCCCCCCCCAACACCTGCACTGTGTGGGAATCGAACCCGTGCCACTGGCTCTGATACCACTTGTCGGATCGTTGGCGCTAACCATTAATCCCAAAAGCTCGAGCTGTTAGAAATACGCAACCAATTCACTTAAAGCGTACAGACACAGCGCCCACGGGTCTCGACCGGACTCAACCCACCTGGACGTTAGGTCTATTGTTGGGCCTCTTGCCGTTAGGTCTATTGTGGACCGCAGCCCCACTCAACTTATTGGGCTCACCCAACTCAACTTATTAGTCTCCTGGGCCTATTGTCACGGGCAGGAGTTGGACCTATTTTTAACCCATAAATAAATAGCCAACAACAATCACTAATTAGTAAAAAAAAGTTTTATATCAAAGAATATTAAATTATTAATGCATCAAAGAAGGATGATATTGTACTAGAAAGAAAAACTGCAGCAACATGTAGCAGTACTCTTTAATATAAATTTTCATGTCCGGAATGAATGAATGCCAGAAGACAAAATCAGCAGCACTTTCGGAGCTCACTGCAGGCTTCGGAAGCCGTGCTAATTGAAGACTATGAGAGGAGCACTTCATTAATAAATGTTACTGACAGTGGAGTGTGGGGAGAGAGAGAGAGAGAGAGAGAGAGAGAAGAACCCACAAGCTAAAAAGTTTTACATAGAGAGAGAGTAAGGAGAGGATGAAGGAAGAAGAGAGTAGGGAAAATGGGAAGAGCCAAAAGGAGAGTAAGAGTGGGAGCCCAAAGAAGAGGCATGCATGTGGGAAGTGCACCAAGAAGTGCTTGAAAATTCATGGGAAATGCACATCTTTGCTGCTGCTTCCTCCTCCTAATTCCCCTTCCTCACTATCCTTCTTTAAGGTCATGGTTGGTGATTTCTCTGAGGTTTTGGTATGGCCTTGTTACTTTCCCTTTTTGTTCTTTTATTACTGGTTCAGTTTTAAGAAGCTGTGTGTGATTGTAGATGATGATGTAGTTGTAAATATACTGTAATTAATTTGAGATGCATGTGCATCAAATATATTTGTTGGGTTGCGTGTAGTTGGAAGATGCATGTACTTGTAGATCTCATCACTTTATCTGCATGGCTGAATGGTGAGATTTCCTCCAACGTAGAGAATGTTTTTTTTTTTTTTTTCCTTTTTTTGGTTTAAGAACTATAAAATTACTATCTTTAGCTGCTGCTGCTGCTGCTGCTCCTATTATTAGTTTTTAGTGTTTAGAAACTAACATTTTTTGGATTTTCCAAAAATATTCTTAAAACATGCACAATTCAAGAGGTTTTCGGAAACTATCATGCCAAATAATAGCAAGTTTTGGGGTGCTAATTATATGGTTGGTTTAATGTAATGAGCCAGCATTCTGCCTACATTGCGGAGGCTGGTTTGGGTCGAGTCACAATCGAAGCCTACGAACTACACAGTGGAGGCCGTTTTGGGCCGAGTCACATTCTCTATGCTTTAATTGAATTGGTTGCCTCCTTTTTTAACGATTCGAGCTTTTGAAATTAATGATTAGCGCCAACGATCCAATAAGATTCTACCTACGTGGATGAATGAAGCAAGTTGACTGAGGAGTGTGGATTATAGCTTTCTGTACTTGTACTTTTTTTTTTTTTTTTTTTCCTAGACATTCTACATAAAATTTTCTAGTCTGCACTGAAATTCATCCGGTCATAGTTTACGCATCAATATTCGCTGGAGAGTTCTGTTTCGATCATTCCTGTATATTACTTTTGAATCTCTGACTTCATCTGTTTGATATTTCCGATCATTATATTCTGATGTTTTATTTCAGTATGTACCGCCCGTGTTTGCTAAAGCAATAGGAGACTTGGTTGATCAGAACGTTTACCTACAAGATTCATACGGATACCGTTGGCGCGTAAAAACTTGTTTGATGAACGGTTCATTGGCTTTCGGACATGGTTGGCGGAATTTCGCATTGGATCACGCCGTCAAATTCGGTGAATTGTTGGTATTCAAGCAGATTAGCAAGCACAGCTTTTCTGTGCAGATTTTCGCCACAACTGCCCGCGAAAGGCTGCACCTGTGCGAGAAGAATAAAAGAAGCAGTAAGAGGAAGAGGCGGAGAAAAAAAGAACCTACCAATAATTTGTGCTTGAATGACATTCAAAATAATTCAGATGCCTCTGAGAAGAGGCTCTGCATTCTTGATAAAGATTCACCGAAAGATGAAAAAATAATTGACGCGGCCGACGTAATGGATGTCAACAGTTTAGAAGTTGCTGAAAAAGATTGTTCTCAATATATTGGGGAACTGGGTGGGTTCCAGAACATGCCGGAGGTCGAAAGTCTCAGTTACTGGACAGAAAATAATGTGAAAACTGATCATTCAATTGAAACAAATTTCGCCATTGCGGGGGATTCAGCTGCTGCTTTAGTGTGGTCAGAGGACATGGTTGATTTGAATTCATCTTTTAACCAGGAATTAATAATGGTTCCTCCTATTGATGCAATGCATTCCGAAACTTCTCAAACCTTGTGTTATTCTCATAACACGGAAAAGTTAGAGGTGACTGAAGAAGTGTCAGATAAATCGCAGTCTACATTAGTAGTAGAATGCGAAGAAACAAGAAATGAGAATCAGAATGAGTCGAATTTGGCCGTAATTGCCTGTCCTCTTACCGATGAATCCTTGCCTACCATGGACTGCTCAAAAGGAGATGAAGAAGAAAACGATGTTGAGATAAAAGAGGGTGAACAACCAAATGAGAGGATAAACTCGCCTGATCCGGAAGTTGCTTGTGGCGAACTGGATATGGAAAAATTAACCGAAAATGTTAGCAGTGTACCTCAAATTTCAGATGCCATTAGTGATCAGAAAGACGAGGGAAATGTGGTCTGCTCGCATGACGTCGCCAGTGAAGTTGTGATGCAGGATATGACATGTTTGGGTCAAGACCAAGAGTTGAATTGTAAAATAGGGGAGAGTGGAAATGCTCCGACTTCGACTACTAATAATGGCAAGGATGAGATTCTTTGTTTCTCTAGGAAGGTAACCAGAAAGAGAAGAAACAAGGACTCTCTTCATAAAAACAATAGTGATTTGCCGTTCAATGCGAGCACATTAGATGGCGCTAATGGCGAAAAAGAAACTCCAAAGTCATCATGCGAGGATACTCTCTACGGAAGTAAAACGGGTCATTAATCCCTTCTTGCGTTCGCATTATTTACTTTATTTTCTAGGAAATTTGACTTGTCGAAATTTACGCATTGACAGAAGAGAATCATGGTCCGGGAAGTCCCCCGTTGCTTCTTTGCGATAAGGAAGAGGATCAGTCGCTTGGTGCTAAAATCATCGCCGATGATGTCGCGATAGATAATTCTCACCAGTCTGGTAATTTATCTCTGGTGAAGTAAGGCAATTAAATCTCTATAAATAGTGATTAACTTCGAATGTGAATTGCGTATACTAAATAATTTCTTGACCGATTTATACTACTTGACTAGGAAAAGTGCACTCTTTTGTATGTAGAAATTTCATTACAAGCTGTCAAAATTGAAAGCGAGGATCCAATTGATGCTGAGCCACTAAACAACGGAAATTTCGGCGTATCGATATCTGTAACTGCTCAATCTTGGCTCGTGAGTAACTTTTCTGCACTATCACACGCTTATCGTTGGATATTGCTATATCTAGAATTAACAGTAGTTTCCGGTTGGTTGGTGCTCATTTGATGATCATCTTCGTGTGCTATGATCGGCTCATATTGACAACTAAGTTAAGATTAAGCGGTCTTTTGGTACTTGCGGAAAAATTTCCATATCTCGGACCATCAACTGAATCAACTGTTCCTTCAAATAAATTTCTATCTCACATAGTGCTTCTATGGCTAGTATAATTTTTAATTTCGTCGAACAAATGCAGGAATTACCAAAGAGATTGCCATCTAGTCTGGGAAAGATGAAAACCGGGAGGAAGGTTGTCGTACTTCGCGACCCATGCATGAGGCTGTGGCCTGTTCTTTACCATGAGAGTGCGCGGTTTGTTGGCTTTATCGGCGGTTGGGATGATTTCACCGCGGCAAACGACCTCCAACACGGGGACGCATGTGTGTTCGAACTTTCTGGTGCATCGGAGACAGCTCTTCAAGTACGAATCTCCAAATAATAGGAGATATATATATATATATTTTTTCACTAGCAGATGTTCTACGTTCTGCTGTATAGTTTTGTTTTGCGCCCCTCACCTTCTATGCTTTGGCCTCACATTTGCGAAATGTTCCTACCGGTAGCCAAGTTGGCAGGTTGTGTCCATTTTCCACCAGCTGCTGCGCCTATTTAGGTTGTGTAACCCTAACTGCTCAAAGAAGTAACTTGTCGGTTAATCGCCTACTATGATGTCGTACGTGTCGTGTTAATATGTGGTGTCAGTCTGATAGGATTAAAGTCGAAACAAGGGCTGTCGTGCTTCACGCAGATTACAAAATTGTTCTGATCACATTGTTGTAGGCCTCGACGACCACTACATGCATATATAGCATAGTGGTTGTTATCTGAGTTGCTATTTATCAGGTCAGGGGTTTGAAGTTCTGTGGATACTACTACGATTCCATGTGGTTTCCATTCCAAACCCCGATTTGACTCCCGCGTAGAAGCTCGAATTGAATCATTTTATTGCCTATTGTGCTGAATTATATAGAACTAATTTCATTCCCGTTTGATTCCAATTGCGAGATTAATCCTGCCATTAGTTCCAATCTCCTCTTTCTTGCTGTCATGGCCCCTCGCCATTTACCAAAAATGGCATCCCCACTCTGGTCAAGTTGCTGCAGCAAGAAGGCATGTGTCCTGCAGAGCAGCAGAAGGTCAAGGTTCTTCTGCATCTCTCCACCTTTGCCTTTCTGGATATTCTACTTGAATTTTGGAACTGTTGCAGAGGAGGTTTCAGCATCATGAAAAGTGAAAAAATGTCCACCTCAACCTGGACTTGATTTTGCTGACTCAAAAAGAGAAAACTCAGATATGGAAACTTGCAATGAAAACAGATCAGCATTCTGCAGGCAATTCTCACTTTAAATGGAAACTCAGAGAAAAATTCTCTTGCTCGTAATTTTATCACCACTTGGTTGAAAGGGACATATTTTTATCCAAATATTTAAGCTAAAACAGTAATAATTAAGTGACAACTAAATAGTAAGAAGCCTATTTTGGACTTGTAATTTTGATTCTATTATTATAACATCTCAAATATGTTTTTATCTTTTAATGGCCTTTCAATGGGAGGCTACATGGCCTACATTACAACTAGGGGTTCATCAGCATTTTAGCCAATGAATTGCCATATACTTTACATGGATTTAACTAATAAAAATGTGACACTTCTTATCAAACAACAGTGATCAATGTCTCCATTCCCAACTAAATTGATCCAATCACTTCCACAAGGCCCACTTCAAAAGTGATGCATCCCCACGTGAAAGTACCAATTGGGCAAAAAGTTAATGAATTCCACCTTTTGAGTATTCTCTTTTAGATAAACTGCTTCTTTAAGTGAAAAAAAAAAAAAAAAAAAAAAAAAAAAAAATTAAAATAAAAACCCAAAGCCTCTTCTTTAATCAAAGGAGCATGATGGTAGTGGGCATTTTCCTTTTTAGTCCCACAATCAAAAGGCACCAAGCAAGTTCAAGCCACATTTAGTATATATGAGCACATTAAAACTCTAAATGTTAAAATTCTCAACCTTTTTGTTGTAGCCCCATCATTGTTAATCTACTAATTTCATGCCCCGAGCGGTCGTAGGCTAAACTACGAGAGCGCTTTTAGATCCAGCTGTGTGCCGAGCATATCGAGATTGACTGTGCCATTATACTTGACATGACGATCGTTATGAATATATTAATTAAAAACATAATGCCTAACTTAGCGGGAAAGTAAACATTCTGGTAACAAAGAGATTAAGATAATGAGAGAATCTGTTGAATTCATTGGTGTGTTTGGACTCTCCTTTAGTTGTAGGTCCATTTGATTTCTCCACTTGTGTGTGTGTGTGTGTTGGAGAACATTCAATAAATAAATCAAATATAAATTAAAAGAAATGAGAACAAGAACAAGAACAAGAACAAAAGGGAGTTAAAAGCCTTAATTCCTTCCCAGGTACATCAATCAAATGCAATGAATTATGAGGGAATCCACCACCAAAGCAAATGGGATTCTTGAGTGGTGATTTAACAAATGAACATTCCATCCTCCTCCCTCTCTCTCTCTCTCCCCCACTCACCAGTACAATATTTTAAGGTATTATTATAGGGTGGCTTTCCACATAAGCACTAAGCTCATTCCAAATTCCCTCACGTGTCCGGCTGTGAATGCCCAACTTTCCATTGAAGGAATTGAAAGCCCTCTCTGATAGTTTTTTTTTTATACTTTTTTTTTTTTTTTTTTTTTTTTTTTTTTTTTTTTTGAGATTAAGACAGTATATTATTATTTTATTTATTTAAAAAATAAACTCCGCTACAACGTGAGACGGTCAAACCTCAGAGAAAAAGAGAGAGAAAAAAAAAAAAAAAATAGTAGCAAGGTGAATTCTACGAGTCCAGATAAGACACCGAATTTTAGACATCAAACCGCCTGAAAATTTTTTCGGATTTTCAAAAACTCTTTTATTTCTCTCCAATTAACTAAATGACCCACCATACGATGCTTATGGTAAATAACCCCCCTCCTCGAAGGGCTCCCTCTTTCGACTAGTATTCGAAAGTCATCTAGCCGAAAAATACTTTTGTATCGCCAATTTGTTCGGTATAAGTTTCTACAAAGCCGATTTGATATACTAGCATCTCAAGAAAAGGTGGTCTACAGTTTTAAACTCATCCAGACAGAGTCCACATCTCTCCTCTCCGTTCCAATTCTTTTTTTTTTTGTACTTTTTATTTGATTAATGCATGTAATACTCACCAAAATCTTCGGCTAGGAATCTCTAAAATAATTTCTCTGGAACAAAAAGTTTCTAGTACAAGTAATAAAGGGTTTAATAATAAGTACCTGAAATTTCGAGTTCGAAGTAAAAAACGATAGCATGCTATCTTTTTCTTAAAAGAAAAAAAAAAAAAAAGCAAGTCCTTTTAAGATAACATTTTAGTGAACATTATCTTTTATATGTCTACAATCTCAACTTTGCAATGTTTACTATCCCAATCATTTCATGTACGTGGCATTATTTTATTTCTACCCCTTTTACTATTTACAACCAGTGACCCTAATTAGCTTAACTAGCTAGGGCTCCTGTAGAAATACTATATAATTTGAGTTATTCAAAGAATAATTATTGGTTTTCAATCTCCCACAACAAAAATTATTTCTCTCTCTTTTTTTTTGTTTCTGTTTTTTTGCTGCAAAACTAAAGCAACTTTTGTTGTTGGAAGTAGAATAAAAAAATAACTTGAATCTTAGTATTCTACTTAAATTTTGAGACTAGATTCTCAAAAAAACTCAAATTCAAATCAAATAACCACCTGATTTTCCTAGATTGCTTTGGTTAATCTCGAACACTGATTATTTACATAATATTATATTTAAATTTAGGTCAAATGGCATCAAACAATGCTGAAACTACTACTTTTGCTTACTAACATATTAGATAATTTAGATTAGAGTATATTGTAACATTACGTTTTTTATCTGTTTTATTTATTCGATAAATAAATTTAGCTACAAAAAAAAAAGGTGAGTGTCACTGACACAACTCATGTAGCACTGAACAACTTAACTCATTCCCTCCTTAAATTTTATATTCGTTTAACGATCAATAACGAATTTGACGATTAATTTTGAAAAATAATATTATTTTTCTTTCGCCATTTTATCCATCAACATATTGTAATTCTGGCAAGATTCTTCAATCACAGTGATCTTTTGATTATCGTTTTCATTCTCCCAAACTACTGTTCTAAAATTGCTACCTTTTTTTCCTTTTTTTTTTTTTCTTTTTTTTTTTTTCCTTTTTTTGGGGGGTGGGGGGCAGTGTTATGAGAGTGATATATAAAAAGTTAGTTAACCAACGGGCGCCAATATTCGCTATGAATCATCTTTCTCTCTCTTTTCCTTCTTTTTTTTTTTTTTTTTTTTCCCTCTTTCCACGTAAAAGAAAACCCAATATAACGCGCAAGCGCTTCTCCAAAAAGCCGAAGCCTCTATCTAATTTGTGCTTCTTCTTCTTCTTCTTCTTCTTCTTCTTCTTCTTTCCTTTGCGGGAGGGGCAACGGGGGCCATGGAGAACCCACCGCCCACTTCGCGGGCCGAAGCTTTTCCGGCCGGGCTCCGTGTCCTCGTCGTTGATGATGATCCCACCTGGTTGAAGATCTTGGAGAAGATGCTGAGAAAGTGCTCCTATGAAGGTTGTTATTATGGGTTTGGATCCATTGCTCTTTGATTGGTTGTTGGTGTTTGTGCCTTATGTTTGGTTTTGGTGAACTGGGTCTTCTTTGTATGTCTCAAAGGTGGGGGTTTTATTGGTTTATCTGTCTACTGTTTGTTGGAATGCCTGAAACAGGGTTCGTCACTTGTTTCTTATCTGAAGTTCTCGATAAGGTCGTCTATTGGGTAAGGGCCTGTTTGGCTCAGAAGTGCTATTCGGAAAAGCACTAAATTAAATTTCCTCTGCAGAATCAGAAGCTCCAATTTTGGAGTGTTTGCATTTGGACCTCAAAATCGCATTTTTGCTATCCGCTATAGCAGAAGCTCCATACCTTTCGGATAATTGTAGCTGAAAGCAGAAGCAGTAGTAGATTCAAAGTGGCTCCAACTATAGTTCTTCTTGAATTACTTTCAAATTTCCTAGGCCAAGAGTTGGGAAAGTCACAATTCTATGCTGAATTTTGATATCTTCCATAACCTAGACAAATTAAGTGGGTGTAATTCAACTTTTTTTTTTTTTTTTTTTTTTTTTTTAAACTTTTCTTGTTTTTTTTTTTTTTTTGCAAAAGGAGAATTGGCGAAAGTTTCTTTGGTATGGTTGGCTTCGCTGAATTTGCAGCTAGTGAAGTACGTATCAACTGATATATGATTTCATACGTAAAGAATGAGCGCTCCTTGGCTTTAATGGATTTCCATGCTCACTATATTAGAATCAGGAGAGAATTTGAGCTAATTTTGTGGCCTTGATGCTTCTATATATAATTGTTTCGCGATTTGCCCAAGTGTATAGAGGGTTACTATCATTTTATAGTTATACGTATCGAAGGTGTGGTAAGTGTACACACACATATGTATGCTATTAGAAATATTGATGCCAACGTCTGGTCATCCTTTCTATTTGTAGTATACAAGTTTCTCATTGTGGAAACACCTGCAGACAATAGTTGTTGGATAATGGAGATGGAAAACATAGCCTAGCAATATTTATCATATTGCTGTCCTGACCAAAAGTATTTTAGTATAACTATATGTCCCAGCAGCCCCAAAGAAGTTTACATTTTGAGAGTCCATTATCCTTAGTGAGATAGCCCAACAATCACTGTCATTTATTCCCCTGATTATGATGACCAATAATATAGATCAACCGTCCCTAGCGCAAATGGCAAAGGGCTTGGTGGTTGATATCCGAGACCCGAGTTCGAAGTATAGTTGCTTCACATTTTCAGCTAAGTTTATTTCAAAAATAAACGAAGCGGGTAGCATAGTACCTTTCTCTTAAAAAAAAAATATAGATAAGTTTACATTTTTTTTTTTTTTTTTTTTCCGAGACCTTGTTGTCTCACTACTGTAGCCTAATTCATCTACCTTATGAATGAAGCAGGTAGCATGCTATTTTTTTTCTCAAAAAAATAAAAAAATAACAAAATATAGATAAGATAGTTTGACCAGATGTTAAGTTACTTTTTGATTATCTTTAGTAAGCATATCAATTTTCTACTGATTTTCTTTGTACTGAATCATGAACAGTTTACTCTTTTAATCTCTATTTATTCCACTCAAGAGGTATATAGATTTTTATTCTTAATTGTCTTCCTCAGCTACTCATCAAATGCGCATTATTTTGAATATGCTTCTTCTCTTCTACAGTAACTACGTGCGGTCTAGCAAGTGTAGCTCTGGAAATACTTAGAGAAAGAAAAGATAAATTTGACATTGTAATCAGCGACGTCAACATGCCTGATATGGATGGTTTTAAGCTCCTCGAGCATGTTGGACTTGAGATGGATCTACCTGTCATCAGTTAGTTCTTCCATATCCACCTGCATATTTCCAAGAATTTCAGAATAGTTATAGTTTAATTTGATAACATAGAAGTTTTTACTGACTTTTTGGCCTTGTTTTGAATTATTTATTGCAGTGATGTCCATAGATGGTGAAACAAGCAGGGTCATGAAAGGTGTTCAGCATGGTGCCTGTGATTATCTCCTCAAGCCTGTCAGAATGAAAGAGCTCAGAAATATATGGCAACATGTTTATAGAAAGAAAATGCATGAGGTGAAAGAGATCGAAGGTCATGATATTGCTGAAGAACTTCAAATCATAAGAAATGGGTATGAGAATTACGAAGAAAGGAACATATTTAACGGAGGTGAAATTAACCCTTTAAGGAAAAGGAAGGATGTTGACAATAAGGAGCACTCAGATCAGGAAATAAATGATCCTGCTACTGCTAAAAAAGCTAGAGTAGTTTGGTCTGTGGATCTTCATCAGAAGTTTGTGAATGCAGTAAACCAAATTGGATTTGACAGTGAGTATTTGTTGTCATTTTTTGGCTTAAGTTCTTACCGTTCTTATAGAGTATGTCAATATTACAATTTGGCATACTCTGCGTTTTTTTGTTCTTTTTTCTTTAACTGTTTTTACTTTGTGGCAGAAGTTGGTCCTAAAAAAATACTTGATTTGATGAATATTCCTGGGTTAACAAGAGAAAATGTCGCCAGCCACCTTCAGGTATGATCCCAACTTGGATACCAAAAGTATCTGGATGTATTATCTTAATGGGTGCAGATAATCCTTCCCTATGATCATCTTTACATTTTCTATTTCTTTAATTACTTTTTAGCAGCAACAGTAACTCTCTGTTTAGTTAAAGACTCTAGTCAAATGGCATATAGATTCTAACAGACCTTGTGAATTTTTTCTGGGTATTGCTTTCCTTCTTTTAGAACTGATTTATTATGTCCCAGGAAGTTATATTTATTGACCTTTATTTTTCTTCTGTATGGCTGCTTTAGGTCCTGCCAAACTCTTTACTCTCTTTGTTATATGCAGGTTTTAAGAATCTGTAGAGACATTAGACCCTCTGAAAGAAACCTTTGGGAAAATACACTGGGGCCGCCTGAACATTGCTGAGAATACAGATCATCTCTTAATACTTTAAAATTAAAAGAAATAACACGTGAACAAACTGACTGTTAACTTCCTAGCGTGTGACTGTAATGTGAAAGCGATAAATGGAGAATGTTTTGAAAATTAGATTTAAAAGTAGGAAATGTGTAGAGCTTCAAATAAGGCAACCAAAGGAGTCTGATTTAGCAATTTCACATTATAAGTTTGGCCCATATTCCATGACCTTTATTCAGCATTTCCTCATTGTTCCACAGAAGAATTATCATATTTCCTGGTATGAGCTGCATATCGAAGTTAGAAATTTTTCTTCTTAGTCAGAAGAACTTAGATAATCAATACTATAAGCTCGAGCAGCATTCCTTTTCTGCTCTCTTATGCTTGTATTCAGATATTGATGATGTATTAAAAAGCCCCTATATTATGCAGAAATACCGTCTCTACTTGAGTAGGTTGCAGAAGCAGAACGAGGGAAGAAGTGTTGGTGGTAGTGTTAATGTGCAGTCGGAATCAAACACTAAATGCCCTGACGGGAACCTGGAACTTCGCGGCCCCAGCCAATTACATCACAACAATCCCGCTAGAGGATATGAGGGCACATCTCCGAAAAACCAACCTCAAGGAACTATACCTAATACTCACTTCAAAGACTTTAGTAGTGTAATTCCCCTTGAAGTGTTTGATGAAAAGAAAGCTCTCAGAAATGATGTTCCTGATTCTCGTAAAACCAACAGTACCTCTCAGTTGGAGCCAGTGCTTTCCTTCAAAAAGCTATCTCCAAATGTTGGCAATAAGTCATCTGTACCTGCCGTACCCAAATACCAGCCTAGGAGCGAGGGGGTCCCAGTGGTACAATTTATGCAGTATCCGAAGCACGACTGTGAACGCTGCAGTTTGTTAGAGGACTACTCTTGTCTCCCGAAGCCCGACCAAGAAAAGCCACTTTCTTTTAATCATTTCCCCGCCTCGCCACCGATCATCTCAATCACTTGCAATGTGGAGAAGGATGTGAAAGGCCTTTCCGAAGTGAAACCTCTTATTGCAGACTACGTCAGAACTTTATCTCCAATGACTTGTACAGTTGATTCGGTCTCTCTTCAAGTTATTAATTCCCAACACAATGGTGCATCAACATTTAATGTTGATGAATCACTGAAAGTGAAGGATAGCTACTTAGATCAAGCATTGAACCCAAATTTTGTACCTCCATCACAAGATTTGAGTCTTATCAGTGCAAAAGATTTGGTTTCTTTGCCTGACAGCGTGCCCCTTTGTTCTCTTGAAGGCATCGGTTGTTTTGAAAATGTAGGGCTTAATAGCATGGAGATTTTTCAGTCTGATGATTCGACAACACTGACAGGAGCACAAAGTAACTGGTATGATGATTATGAACTTAACAGCGAGTATTTGTGCGAATCAGTCGATTATCCTTTCATAGATGAATGTCTTTTTGCCTAACTCTTTTCAATCGCATGTCCTTTCTCAAACATATATCATTTATGAATAAGGACAGTGCTCATTCCTACGTTCTTATATGGTGACCCTGGAACAGATTTAGCAATATAACCTCGACATCCCGGTGGACGGATATAAATGTACAGTCCCTCTACTTTATTCACAGATGTACTATAGATATGAATAATGATTATTGTATACTTGAGAAACATGTAAGCTGTTTAGTATGCTTCATGATATTTAAACTCGCAAACTGACATAATCTTTATTGAACAGCTTCTTTTCTGATATTCCTGATATTCTGTAGCAAGTTTTGAGTTACGTAGAGATAGACATATTTCACTGATCTGCAATGCTGATATTTTTGGTATTTGCATGCTTACACTCATAGTTTCCTTTTCATGCTACTTTTGTTCCAAATATCATCCCCCCTCCTTTCTTTTAGAGTATGCTTTAAAAGAACTTCTATTTCTCTCTCTTTTTTTTCTTTTTTTCTTTTTTTTTTTTTTTTTGGTTGTTGTTTGTGTGTGTTGGGAGAGTGATATCTAGAGACTGCAGTCGCAATATTCTCCGATATCTTGAAAATTTTACAAATTATTCATAAATTATTGACTGTCTGAATATTTCTCCAAATTATTCACTTACATATGAATAATTGTTCATCTACCAAAAAATCATAGAAAACAATGAATAAATGTTCATACAATGATTACACAATAATTTTATGATTTATACATTTTTGTTGCTAGAAAATTATATATATATATTTTTGCTGGTAAAAAACTGTTAATTTTTCTTTTTCCAATTATGACTATATAAGTCGTAAAGCATATCAACCACGTCAGATATTTTCAGCAAATATAATTTTTGTAAACAATATGAACCCTAGCTCTACAAGGAAATGAAAATTGACGCTAATATGAAAAAAAACATGCTACTTACATATTTTAAAATGAAGTATATATTTTACATCTATTTATTATAAAGTGAATGAATTTGACTAGTCATCTCAGTATGTCTAGTGAAAGAATAGTATTGCTAGAAAAAAAAAAAAAAATTTATTATATTAAAATCAGGTTCAAACTTTAAATGAGACAGACTCTTCCTCAATATATACTTACTTTTTCATTACATTAAAACAAAAATAATGCTATCTGTATATTTAATTTTGAATGTATAATGTACATTTTATCAATCCTAGGATGAAAATTTATTCATTAATTTTTTTTAAAATAATTAGTAAAATTTATTTTATTATGAGACGGTGAGAATATGAAGTATAAATTTTATTTTGAATGGACAAAAAGTATTTTTTTTTTTTAAAAAAACACTTTCATTCCATACATCCTCTTTCTCCACTCCAGAACTAAATTATATAAATATAAGATTAAATAAAACACCTCTCCTCTTCCTCGTCGTCAACCTCCTCCTCCATGTCGCAATTTTAGTAAAAAAAAAACACAAAAAAGATAAAAAATAAAAAAAAATAAAAAAAGAGAAAGGAAAACGAACCAATTCTTCAGATCTCTGCGCCTGCTCCCCCTAAACCCCTTCCTCCTCGCCAAATGGCGCGAATCGGGGCGGCTGCGGCGACGGCGGCGGCGCTAATGGCGTTAATGGCGGCGTTAATGGCGGCGTCGGAGGAGGAGGGGGTGGGGATGAAGATGAAGATGAGGAGGATGCATACGCTGTTCTCGGTGGAGTGCCAGAACTACTTCGACTGGCAGACGGTGGGTCTGGTGCACAGCCTCCGCAAGGCCGGCCATCCGGGCCCCCTCACCCGGCTCCTCAGCTGCTCCGACTCCGCCCTCCGCTCCTACCGCGGCATCCACCTCGCCCCCACCCTCCTCGTCCCCTCCATGTCCCGCCACCCCCGCACCGGCGACTGGTCCAGCTCCCCTCCCCTCCCCTCCCCTCCCCTCCTTCTTTTGGAGTAGTCGATGAGATAATAATTATTGCTTTTTGTTTGTTTCCCAGGTACCCTGCAATCAACAAACCTGCAGGCGTAGTTCATTGGCTAAAACATAGCAAAGATGCTGCAAATGTTGATTGGGTTGTAATCTTAGATGCTGATATGATAGTTCGCGGTCCGATTCTTCCTTGGGAACTCGGTGCAGAAAAAGGCAAGCCCGTTGCTGCATATTATGGGTAACAAATTTCGCCAGAATATTTTATTTCTCCTCCTTATGTCATAGTTCAACCGTGCTAGAATTTTGTTCTCTTACATTAATTATATCATCATTAATTTAGATACTTGAGGGGTTGTGATAATGTTCTTGCTCGACTCCACACGAAGCACCCAGAATTATGTGACAAGGTCGGCGGACTACTGGTGATGCATATCGACGACTTAAGGACCTTGGCACCGTTATGGCTTTCGAAGACGGAGGAAGTGCGTGGGGATCGTGCCCACTGGTCGACCAATATTACCGGCGACATTTATGGCCAGGGCTGGATTAGCGAGATGTATGGATACTCATTTGGTGCTGCAGAAGTAAGCACAAGCAAATTTTACCGTTTTACGTCAAGTACACTCGAATGCACCATTTTGTTACTCTTCATCGTGGTTCCTTCCTGAACAGGTAGGCCTTCGCCACAAGATCAATGATGATTTAATGATCTACCCAGGTTATATTCCAAGAGTCGGTGTTGAGCCTATTCTGATGCATTATGGATTGCCTTTTGAAGTTGGGAATTGGTCATTTAGCAAGTTAGAACATCACGAAGATGACATTGTTTATGACTGTAACCGTCTTTTCCCTCCACCGCCTTTTCCTAGAGAGGTAAGAAGTACGTTAACTCGTGTTGAGGTATCTTTTCTGCTCAGCAGCATTCCGGTCATTGGCAAAAGCAGTAGATTCTGAAGCTCTATTTTCGCTTTGGGTAGTTTATTCTAAAGATTTTATATTGCTGCTAGTGAGCAGGTCGAGACGATGGAAGCTAATCCAAGCGTAAGGCGAAGCTTATTTCTTAGCGTAGAATGCATTAACACTTTGAATGAAGGACTTTTGCTGCATCACACATCGATGGGTTGTCCTAGGCCAAAATGGTCGAGATACTTGAGTTTCTTGAAAAGTAAGAGATTCGCAGAGCTTACCAAGCCAAAGTACTTGAACGCTAGTCAGATTCACTATCAACTATCCGAGAAAAAGATAGTCTCAGATGAAGTAGAAAGGGAGGATCCAAAAATACATACTCTTTTTTCGACTGAATGTTCGACATACTTCGATTGGCAAACGGTAGGGTTCATGCATAGCTTTCGTTTGAGTGGCCAGCCTGGCAATATCACTCGCTTGCTCAGCTGTGGTGATGAAGACTTGAAGAGATACAAGGGACATGATCTCGCTCCAACGCACTATGTTCCATCTATGAGCCTTCATCCACTGACGGGAGACTGGTAAACAGCACTTAGTTCAATCTGGTCATCTTTCTGTACCATGAATTCTCTTTCTGTGGTTTCCTATAAATTCTCTATTAAAGACATTGAAAAGGTGGACCGAGTTGTTGAATGGGGATGAGAAAACTACCACTTACCCATCTTAAAGCTCTCTTCGCCTGAACTATCGGTGCACTTACGCTTAAAGACCAACTTCTTAGGTTCAGGGTACAAAACTAGTCGCATAATTCAGCTTAATCTGAGTTGTCTGATGTTACTTATTTGGGTAGTTCTGGTAGCTTTAAGAGTTTTCTGTTGGTCTTAGTTGTTAATCAGATGTAGGGCTGATGTTAGGAGCTTCTATGTTGTAAACACCATTAAAGCCTCCACCATTTACCTTATCTGAAGTAAAAAATCTCTTGAAGATTTCCTCACTCCATATCTGTCCTCTTTTCTTCTCGACCAAAATTTGCCCTCTTGACCTTTCTTTTCTCATTTTTGTTCTAAACTTGTATATATGGAACACTTGTTGGAGTTTTGCCAAATTTTCTGTTTACTGATTCACTCTGCTCCTCATAGGTACCCAGCGATCAATAAACCAGCGGCGGTTCTCCATTGGCTTAATCATGTGCAGACTGATGCCGAGTATATAGTTATTTTGGATGCCGATATGATTTTGAGAGGTTCCATTACTCCATGGGATTATGGTGCAAAGCGTGGCCATCCTGTTTCAACTCCCTATGGGTAAGTGACATGGCAACAATTGGGAGAAAAAATAATGAGATGCAACTTAGTCTTATGATTGTATCTATGCTCTTATCGGGTTCTTTATCCCTTGTATTAGATACCTCATTGGCTGCGACAATGTGCTCGCAAAGATACATACTCGCAATCCTGCAGCCTGCGACAAAGTTGGCGGTGTCATAATCATGCACATTGATGATCTGCGCAAGTTTGCTTTGTTATGGCTGCATAAAACAGAGGAGGTTCGTGCTGACAAAGCTCACTATGGAACGAATATCACTGGGGATATATATGGATCCGGTTGGATAAGTGAGATGTATGGTTACTCATTTGGCGCTGCCGAGGTACGCGATATTGTTTTGATCCCATAGGAGGTTTTGCCTACAGTTGAATACGTAGAGAACATGATAGTGTAGATTCATGAGTGTTTACTCAAACACCAGAGACTGCTGCTGCATTTTGTTAGCAACGACGTATACGCATTACAAATGCTTACTCCTTTCAAAAGTTTCAAAGCGGTAGTAACCCTCTCTGGGTTGCAAACCCCAATATATCACTAATAAGTAATAATAATAACTTAAAAGTATTTCAGGACATGTTGCAAGGCCCATTTCACACTTAGCTTGGGCATTTTCGGCCACATTTCTATGACCCATTTCACTGGAGTTGTTAATACCAGTAGGCTAGTTGGAAATTTACGTAGTATCAGAACACACTGAGTATTAAATATTAACATATCTGTAGCCGTGAATCTGTGATGAAACATCGTGTCCTTTTTTTGTTTTTTTTTTGTTACTAGTACTACAATTATCTCAAACCACATATTCCTAAATAACATTTATTCAAATTCTCCCTTCTTGCAGTTGAATCTGAGGCACATCGTAAGGAGTGATATTTTGATATACCCAGGTTATGTTCCTGAACCCAGAGTCAAATACAAGGTCTTCCATTATGGCTTGAGATTTGGTGTTGGCAACTGGAGCTTCGACAAGGCTGATTGGAGAGATGTTGACATTGTAAATAACTGCTGGGCTAAATTTCCCGAACCACCTGATCCATCTACCGTCACCGCTGAAGATGAAATAATCAGGCAAAGAGATCTCCTTAGCATCGAATGTGGGAGAGCTTTGAACAAAGCTCTCTATTTGCATCATCTAAAGAGGAATTGCCCGACATCAGAAAGTAGTCATAATGCAACTCACGTAGCAAAAACTTCAGGAATATCACTTGTGTCAAGTTATCAAGGAAATAGCAAGAACATGCGCATAAAAAGTCAAAACCGTGATTCCGCTTTTGATTCTCACTTACAATCTACTCATGGATCACGTCAAGTAAGATCTCGATGGGCTGGGATGTTTGCATTGTGGGTTTTTTCTGTGTTAGGCTTCTTAACTATAATCGCAGTGGTTCTCTCTAGGAACATAAAATGGAGTTCGAGGACTAAGGCGGCTAGAAGTAAGAAAAGTTTTGCCTAGTAGTGCAAGCACTGACAGATTTCATGATAGGCAGCTGTATGATGTTGTCATGGCTTCCAAAGCTAGAAATTGTTCGAAACTTACCTTTTCACATGTTCGATTTCTTCAATTGACCCATATCAGCCATATGTAGAGCAAATAGAGCTCTAGCATCTGACAAGAAGATGAAACTCAGAAAGTTGCTGAAACTGGAAAGTGCTTCTGAGGTTGAATAGTGTAACTTCACCGATGCAGTAGTTTGTCTCATAGTTGGAAGAGTTGAATACGACTGTGGTATAGTTTTCGCCTTGTTGTGCGCTCACGTTTCTCCATTCTCTGTCGATAAGATCGATTTTGATATATGATAAGCTCTAGTATGACGCGCTCCACTTCTGAATTTACAGACACTTGTAACACCTGATAAAGCTCCTCGCCTTCAGCCACGAGTGTTTCAAATTTTCATTTATCTGTTGATTTTAAATCCAATTTCCCCATAAGCAGCATGAATGTGTTTTGTATGTTGTCTTTGATCATAACCAAATTTTGTCAATTTATAGTCACAGTTGTATCTATTTTTCAACTGAGGAACTAATTTCAATAGCAGATCTTTCTTTGGCTTGTTGAATTCTGTTATATCTGTATACTAGATGGGCATGTCATGGGTTTATAATTGCGAAAGAAGTGAGAAGTGAGAGTTTAATTGCAGTAACTCTTTGAAGTAGTTGTCTATGGACTATCAATTTTATATGGCAGGCTCATTTGAGAGGGTTATTTACATAATAGCATGTAGATTTTGTACTCTTTATGGTTGCTTTAGTTGTTGCTTTCCATTCTTTTCTTCTCTCAATTTAATGAAATTTTCACAAATTTTGCTATTATCACCATAGTAAAGTGGTGGGTACCGACCGTACCTAGTGCAGTTGGCTAAGAATTTTGATCGTTGGTATCTGAAGTAGCCCTAAAACGAATGAACGAAAAGGATAACTTGCTAATTATTGATCTATAAGAGCAAATAAACATTTTTAGCTAATATCACAATAAGGTAATTGTTCAAACAAAAAAAGGTTTTTAGCTTATGCCACAATAGGAATTGGACGGAATATATTAGATAGTTGTTCAAAAGTAAACAAACTAGAATTTCTACTAAGATTTTTTTTTTTGAGAGAAAGGCAGCATGCTGCCGCTTCATTCAATGCGAGTATGAATTTAGCAAGTGGGCCGCCGGTGGACGGCCCGAAAAAAAAAAAAAAAAAAAAAAAAAAAAAAAAAAAAAAACACACTAGCAGCAGGAGTGTCTCCAGCTCGAGCGACAAGATCTGACTTCAGCGAGGATAGTGGGTAGGCTGCGGCTCTTGTTGTCGAAGACCCTCCTGTTCCGTTCAAGCCAGATTGCCCACCAGGTGGCCGCGATGGTGATGAGTGTCCCGTCGCCCCAGGCCCCTCCCATTAGCGAGCTTACTTCCCAGAGCATTGCGGCGGTGGTGCAGTTCTGGAATCGTGCTATGTTAGGGAGCAGGGTCAGCAGTAGAGTACTGGTAAAGGGGCAAGCGAGGAAGAGGTGATCAGCGTTTTCGGGAGGTCCGAGGCAGATGGCGCAGCAGCCGGGTCCGGCCCAGTTCCTTTTGAGGAGTAGGTCTCTGGTCAGGACCCTTCTGCGGAGCACGAGCCATACGAAAATTTTGACTTTGAGAGGCATCTTAATGCTCCAGAGCCTGATGAACCGGTCATCAGTTACCCCGCTGTCCAGTAGGAAGCGATAAAGAGATTTGACCGTAAAGAGCCCCGTGGCGGTCCAGCGCCAAGTGAAAATGTCTTTGTCAGCGGTTAGGGATAGGTGTGCTGCACTCAATTGTAAGTCCAGGATTGAGTCATCGGTGGTTGCTGACCTGCCTTGTGCGCCCTCTAGAATTTTGGCCCAATTCCATCCGTGCTGGTCGAAGCATTCCTTTACCCGAAGGTTTTTGTTGATAGCCAGAGCAAAGATACTGGGGAACTGGGTCGCGAGGGACGAGTTCCCGAGCCACAGGTCAGTCCAGAAGTCAGTCAGTGCGCCGTCCCCTACCGAGTGGGCCGTGCTGCATTTGAAGACTTCCCTTGTGCGCATGACGCTTCTCCACCAGTGTGAGGATGGTTTGAAGGATGCACCCTCGCTCATAGGTCTTCGGCGGGAGTAGTAGAGTTTCCTGATAAGAGGAGCCCAGAGGGGTGGTTCCGCGGAGAAGAGTCTCCACCACCACTTGGCTAGGAGTGCAATGTTCATGCTGTCCAAACACAAGATGCCTAACCCCCCGTCTTTCTTAGGCCTGCATGCAGTCTTCCAGTTGACCAGACACCTGCCCCCCGACGTGGATCTCTGGCTACTCCAGAAGAAGGCGCGGCGCAACGAGTTGATTCTTTTGATTACCCAGGCAGGTGCTCGGAAGACTGAGAAGAAGTAAAGCGGAATGCTAGACAACACCGAGTTGACAAGGGTAAGCCTGCCTCCGTAGGACAGTAGTTTGGCTTGCCAACCGGCGATTCTCCGCTCAATCCTGGAGATAATGAGTTCCCAATCTCGGTTGAGGGTGGAGCCCTTGTTGAGTGGGAGCCCAAGGTAAGTGATCGGGAGTGATCCCAGTTTGCAGTTCAGCAGCGCTGCTAGTCGCTCACCTTTATTGATAAAGTTACCCAAATAAATGAGCTCCGATTTGCTCAAGTTGACCTTGAGCCCGGAAGCCCATTCGAAGATCTCCCAAATGAAGCGGAGGTTACGGATTTGTCTGTCTCTAGCCTCGCAGAAGAAGAAAGTATCGTCCGCGAATTGGATAAGTGAAGTTTTGGAGTCCCGCGAAGGCCCAACACCGGTGAGTAGGTTGTTCCGAACAGCTCTACTTGTCAATCGCGCCAGCCCTTCAGCCACAAGCAGGTAGAGAAAGGGTGAAAGGGGGTCGCCCTGGCGGAGTCCCCTCTTCATTTTGAACCAGCTGGTGGCGGTGCCGTTCACCAGGACGGCGAGTTTGCCATTGGCGGTGCACTGCTCGATCCACCCACACCATTTCAGATTAGCGCCAAGGCAACGCATGATATGTTTGAGGTAGCTCCAGCTCACGCTGTCGAAGGCCTTCTCGAAATCCGCCTTGACTCCGACGCACTCAGCGTGCTTACTAGCTCCCCAGCTTAGGAGTTCGCTGGCCGTGACAAAGGAGTCGAGGATAAACCTGCCTTTAACGAAAGCTGACTAGGTCGGGGAGATGATCCTGTCCAGCACAGTCAGAAGTCTGTTCGTGAGGACCTTGGAGATAATCTTCTGGGTGCAGTTGAGAAGGCTAATGGGCCGAAAGTCGTTCGCCGAGCTAGCCCCTTCAGTTTTAGGAATGAGGCAGATGTGGGTGTAGTCAATAGGCCCAGTATGTAGGGAACCCGCGAAGAGGTCGTCGAAAACTCTGAGAAGGTCGGCCTTGATGACGTCCCAGAACCTTTGGTAAAAGGACATAGTAAAGCCATCTGGTCCTGGCGCTTTGTCACCGCCCATCTGGAAGACAGCTTTGCGGATTTCCTCCAAGGTGAAGGGGGCGGTGAGGTGCTCCGAGCTTAGCGCCGAGCTGTCCGGAAAGAGGCCACTCCAATCTCCGCACCCAGTGTCAGGAAGATTCTCTGGCGCAAAGCGGTTCTTGAACTGCTGGAAAAAGTAGTCGCACTTATCCTTCTCCCTTTCAATCGTTGCACCCTCAGTCGAGATTGACCCGATGCGATTGATTCTTTGCCTACCGTTGGCCATGGCGTGGAAGAATTTTGTGTTGCCGTCTCCTTCTTTAAGCCAGTGCTGTTTGGCTCTGGCTTTCCAAAGGAGCTCTTCTTCCACTGTGATGCCCTTCAGGTGGTCTCTAGTCTGGCTTCTTTGCGTGAGCTCGTGGGGGGTCAGGCAACGAAGCTCCTCGAGAGAATCGAGTCTCTGAATCTCTTCCGCGGCTGCCCTCACGGTGTTACGGATGCTGTGGAAGCTAGTGGTCCGCCACTCCTTGATACGTTTGCGGCAATGTCTCAGCTTAGCGGTGAGGGTGAGGATACTCCCCTGATCCCCCTGCTTGGCAGCGATTTCCTGACACCAGATTGGGACCAAAGAGATGAAGTCGGGCCTGGTCAGCCACACATTTTCGAATCTGAAGGGGCAGGGGGGTCTGGAAGTCTGCGTCTTGAGAAGGAGAGGGCAGTGGTCCGAAGTAATTCTTGGCAGCGCCGCGACCGAGGAGAGGGGAAAGGAGAGGTCCCAGTCCGTAGAGACCAAGAAGCGGTCAAGCTTAGCAAGGGTAGGAGGGTTCTGCATGCTGGACCACGTGAAGGATTGATTGGTCAGTGGGAGGTCCACCAATTCCAGTTCATTGATCAGATTGGAGAACATGGTCGTCAGGCGAGTGCACCAGCGGCGGCCCTGTCTTTCAGCCTGGGAGCGGGTGAGGTTGAAGTCCCCGCATATTGCCCACGGTCCAGGGCAAGCTTGCTTGAGCGCTCGGAGTTCACAGCAGAAGTCATCCTTTCCTTCCCAGGACGGCGGCCCATAAACGTTGGTCAGGAAGAAGGATGAGCCACTGGAAGCGCAGGTCAGCCGGAGCGTTAGAGAGTAATTACGCACTAAGACCTCAGAGCAAGTAAAGGATCTAGAGTTCCAGCAGGTTGAGAGTCCGCCCGAGGCCCCTGCGGAAGGGATGAAGTGGCATTTGTCGAAACCATTCCCAGCGACAGAGGAGAGGAAATGACGAGGGAACGAGCAGACTTTCGTTTCTTGGAAGCAAACTACAGACGCCTTAAGATTACAGACAACTGACTTGACGAGGGCGCGCTTGGCGGGGTCATTCAGCCCCCTGACATTCCAAGTGCAGATTTGAACCATAAGGAAAACAGAACACCTAAAGACGAAAGTCAAACGGCCGTGCGATCAGCACACAGGGCCGGTAGAGCCGAGGAGGGAGCGGGCCTCCCCCTCGCTAAGAAGGATGCCAAGCTTCGCCGATTTCTTGATGAGCAAAGAGATGCCCGGAGATCCGCTCGAGCCGGGGGAGGTAGTGTCGGACAGGCCTTGACCAAGGAGCACGGCCTTTCGGGCGATGGCACGGTCAAGCGCAAGAGCACCCGCCTTCTTCGCAAGTCTAGCACTACGCCTAACCTCCGGGGTCGGGAGCTCGGCGACCAAGAGGGCCGCGCTGGCCGCAGCAGACAGAGGCGGAGGCGCGGAATTCAAGGCTGGCCCGGCGGACTCCGGGAAGGGGGGAGGTGAGGCCGCGGCAAGTGGCAGCCCGGCCGTGCCCGGCCGAGGGGTGGCAGACCCCGAGAGAGCTGGGAGACAGGAGGCAAGCGCGGGTGACCCAGGCCCGCCGGCCAAGTCCAGGTCAGGGGGGGGGGGGGGGGGGGGCGTCCCGGGGAGGCCGCCGACGATCAGCGAGGTCCCAGCGGAGCTCAATCCCGGCGACGAAGCCTGAGGCGCAGGCGGGCGGCGGGTCTAGCCCGAGACGCGGCGGGCCGGTCGCCAGGGCCCACAGGAGTCGGGAGGAAGACAGGCCCTGGGAAGGGCCCGCGGAAGTCCAGGAGGCCAGAGAGAGTGGGGGGGCGTGACAGCCCTCAAGCCAAGGCAGGGGGATCGGGGGCCCACGGATGGGCCCACGGACGCTCGGAAAGTCAGAGAGAGGGGGGCCCAGGGCGGGCTGGCTCCGCGGCCCCGGGTGGGGGCCCAAGGGCTTCGGGGGCCCGCGAATGGGCCCCAGGGCGTACAGAACGCCAGAGGGAGGGGGGCCCAGGGCCGGCTCGAGTGATGGGCCAGCCGCCAGATCGCAGAGGCAGAGGGTAAGCAAGGGGGGGCCCGAAGGTGGCCCAGGCAGGGGCCCGGGCCAGGCCCCGTGCCAGGTCCGACAGAGTGAGGCGGGCCCAGCAAGGCCCGGCGACCGGACAGGGGGGGCACAGCCAGGAGCGGGGCCCAAGCGATGGGTCGCAGGGCACACGGGGCTCGAGGGATGCACAGGGAGATGCGGAGCAGAAGATCTTTCGCAGCGGAGGCAAGGCAAACGTCACCCTGCAACGTCCGCCCCGAGGAGAAGTACGACGGGCCAACGACAAGCAGGGAATTCAAAAATAAGCCCGAAACGGTAGGGGCGGGCGGCTCGAGGACAGCGGGGTGGCAGGTCCTGGCAGCCGGATGCGTCGGTTGCGCCGCCGTAGCGACGGGCGTCCCGAGGTCGACGGCGGGGCTGCAGTGTCGGCCCTCAGGGCCGGAAGCCGCGACAGGAGAAGGAGAAGAAGAGCCGCCACCACAAGAGCCCGGACCGGACACCGTCAGCCTAGCCGGGTCCGCCGAAGAGCCAGCGAGGCCCGCCGGGGGAGAGGAGGGCCGGCGACGTCGGTCCCGGATCTCCGAGGAGTCCCAGGTGCTGCTCGTGCCCGCCCGAGTGGCATCCCGCGAGTCAGAGCCCCCGCCGAGACCCACCGTGGCTATCCTACGCGCTATACGAGCGCCAAGTGGGTCAGTTTGGTCGCCACCCTCGTCGGGGCCTCCACCCGCAAGAGGGATGCCGCGGTCGTCGCCACCGAAAGGGGAGGTGGATTCAATCCTCACCTCGCAGGAGATGACATGGTCCCCCAGCGAGATTGACAGTGTCTCAGGGATGTCAGTCAGGTCATCGACCGCAACTTGGCAGCGGAAGCCGGTGAAGTCAACCAAATTCAAGCTGTTGTCGTCGGCGCTGATGTAACGGCCAAAGCAGCCGACAATGGCGCAGACGCGATCAGGGGACCAGCACTCGAAAGGAAGGCGCTTGATCTTGATCCAGGCCTTGAAGGTCAGCCTGGCTCTGGGCGCGTCGCTGAACGGATCCCACGGAAAGCACTGTAGACGGCAGTGGTGGAGCGGAATCAGGCCTCGGCCGATGACATCGTCAGGCCGCACCCACTCGGGCAGAAGAATGGCGTAGTCGTGGTCCGAGTGGCGCGCGGCTACAAAGTCGGTGGGGAAACCACCGAAGCGCGCAGCCAGGTCCGAAGCGATGGTCCCCCCGGGGAAGATCCCCAGATTCGAGCGGCCCACGATGTCGGCCAGCACGGCATTCTTGCGGCGGGTCTGCCTTTCGCGAAAGCCTTCCGTCAGAGGGACGAAGACTTTCGCAGAGGTTGGGCGGAATCCGCGGCCACGCAACATGGTGGACCGTTGACGACGCGCCGGACAGGAGCGGGAGAAGGCTCTGTGCCCGGTGCAGAGACAAGCCGCACAGCGAAGAGGATCGCGGCAATCACGCACTAGGTGGTCTCGCCCGAGGCACCGAAAACACCTCTTGAGGCCGGAGGCGGGGGAGGAGGAGGGAGTTCGCTTCTTGAAGTGGTGCCGGGAAGAAAGGGATGGAGGGGGGAGAGAGCTGATCAAAACATCTTTAAAGGAGGGGCGGTCGGTCCCCCGAAGCGACCGCGGATCGGTGTTGGGGAGTGGGAGGATCGGTTGCGTGGCTCGGGAGTGGGACTGGAGGATCCAGGCCCCGTCAGACAGGTGGGGGTGGCGTGGTTGGGAGATGCGCTGGAGGAGCAAAGGGGCTTCCCAAGATGATCAGCCCAGGCCACCTTCAGGGGCAGGCGCGGGGGAGGTGATGGGCCAGCGTGAAAGCACGTCGGGAGGCGCGGGAATCTAGTCGGTCGGCACGAGGAGGTCGAGAGGACGTAGATGCCCTGGCGCAGGAATCCGTCGTACCAAGTCGATGGCGCGAGTCCCATCGCCTCCCCTGTCTTCTCGGTTGCCCATGGTCAACGGGCTGCGGGTGGGGCGGCCCGGACCGGGCCTGCCCAGGCCGATGGTGTGTGCAGGGGGTGTCGGCGGTTCGGGCGCGAGCGGGCGTCCACTCCATCGAGCCCACGCTGGTTGAGGGGCCGCCGCACACTCTCGCCTGCGAGCGCCCACGAGCCCTCGAGTCTCCTCTCGAGCGATCAAGCCAAAAACGGTCGACGCTTCTCGCGCGCCGGCGCCCTTCAGCTCTTGCGCGCCCATCAGCTCTCCCACGATCTCTCCAGCGTGTCCGCCCTCTCTCTCCCCCAGCCTCTCTGTCTCGCGCACGCACTTCCTTTCTCTCACCCTCTCTCGCTCTGTCTCTCTCCTCTTCCTCTCTCTCGCTCTCTTCCTCTCTCTCTCTCTCTTTCTCTCTCTCGCTCTCTTCCTCTCTCTCGCTCTAACATTTCAGTCAAAAAGATGCAATTCATTTTCCTGGTTCAGTTCAATTTCTACTAAGATTTTATCTATTAAATTTGTGATTGTTACAAGAACTGTTTGATAATTTAATGATTTTGGTGATGCACTCATACTTATTCTGGTGAACTTTTCTCTCCCCTTCTCTGCAGAGGCTACACTTCAAAAGCTTAGACATGGTGCTCGACTTGCTTTCACCCAAAAGGAAAGCGACGATAAATCAACTGTGAAACTGAAACAAGAAGAAATGGACCAGAACTCATAATCATGATGTCAAGATCCAAATGATAATAAAACTGCCAATCTGGGGATTTGTAAGATCAGTTTCTCTGGTGTGTATGTCTTTGCAATTTTATCTGTTTTTCTTATTACAGTTTGACATTTTGTTTGGTATTGCATTCTCTGGTATTTTGATCTTCTGTCTCATTTTTGCCTCATACTTTGTGGTGTACTCTGGAGAAGAATTTGATAAAAGAACCCTTTTGCTAATGTAGATGTTAGATACAATGCAAGATTGGATACAACTTTAGATTGATCAAACTATTATAAAAGAACTGGGGCCAAATGTGCCTGACACATCTTAAAATTTTGTATGCATTAGAAAATTAGTTGTTCGAAATCTTAATTTTTTCTTTAATCCGTCCCGTCAACATCATGAAAAACTGCAATCAGATAGACTGAATCCAAATTTAACTAATGAACAGAACACAAATCCAAGCAAGAAAAAATCAGTAGCAGGCCAAAAATTAAAAAAGAAAACAAAAAAACTGGGAAGGTCTATTTCACAATGCTCTATCATTGCGGGGGCACAAAACATCCCCTGCAGTTCATCTTATGTGAGTATGTAGCCAAGTTCATGATCAGAAGGAACACTTCAATTTTGCATAAATGAAATCTAATTAAATCTCCACTCACTAAACTATAACAAATAAGCGTCAGCAAATGAACACTGTTGTAGGTCATAAACTACTTGAGAAAACACAAACTAATAAAATAAAGTCATTATCCGACATATATGAAATTACAGCAACATTTATCAGTCAATCAAAAAAAAAAAAAAAAAAAACTAGAGAAGATAAGATGCACCCTTTTTGGTTCTTTTATAGCTGTTGAACAGCTAAACTGTATACTCTCACAAAGTTTTTCGGATCTTTGTTGCTTGAAATGGCTTCCATATAGTTCCTATATACAGTTCAAATCCTATACAATTCTCAACAATCCTCGAGAACCTAGCAATCCAAACAATCCACGACAAAGGGTGAGCAAATAATTCATTTCGACACATCTCAAACCCCACTTGAGATATTCAAGTACAATCGAGTCATGGAACCAGGTGAGAGTAATTTAAGCAGACGAAGATTGACGGACAATGGTACGAGTGACAAGCACGGGCTCACTGCTCGCGGCTTTCGAAGAAGCCACCTGTTCTAGGCGCTTCCAAGTGGCCTCTCTTTTAGACTGAACCTCCTCCTCCTTGGCTTCATCTTCTTGGAACTTCTTCAAGCACTCTGCGAACAGGTCCGGATCGTGGTCGGAGAAAATCTTGCGGACGTTCATCGTGAGGCTTTGGACAACCTGGTTCCAATGAGTATTCGTGTTTCTCTCTAGAGCGGGGAAGATGATAGGTAGTATTACCTTGTGGTGTTGTATAATTAGGCTCTCGATGTGGCCATTGTTCCACAAAAACAATGCCCTTTCTGCCACCTGCAAAAGGGCAGCAAGAGTGTATACAGATAGTGATCTTAACCAGAGAGTTACTTCAGAATAAACAATAATTTCAATGATCTATACTGTTCTATGCTAAAAATATGTATATGTTAATGTTGCAAACACAAGAAAAGTGCTTTATTGAATGAAGCAAGTAAGAAGCCTTAAGAAATGCTGATAGAAGGATCAGCTCCGCGCCTCCATTAATGCGCTTCACTTTAAACTGAGTGTTCATTTCCTCATTTTCCTGCTAGGATTGGAAATCTTGCATTTTACATATTCATATGATCGAATCTGTACTTTTTTCGACATAGTGTAAGGTAAAAATAAGTGCTTCAAATTTTCGCTCTTTGACATGTTCTGAAAAAAGTCGATGTATTTCGAATTGTTTGTCAACACAGAGAAATGATTTCGATATTGAACCTTGGACGTATAGTTCCAAATTCATCAGTCCTGTGGAACAACGGTAGCTTACCATACACATAATAGAAAAAGTTTCCTTTAAAGCATCTCTCTATCTTGATTAGATCTTTTCACAATTGTATTGATATTGGTACGGCAAATAATAATAGGCCCAATTTTGAGCCCAATAATAAAGCTGCCTAACAAAGATGATATATATGCTCTTGGCAGAAACGGCATTTCTCTAAGAAATCTAAAAATACAGTTTGAGATGCCGCAAAAGAAACCAGCAAAAACTAGCTTATGAAGAGCACAACACTTCTTAGTTAACTATCAAATAGACTTTGCTATAGAGCTTTAAAAAGTAGAGTACAGAAGAGAAGACTAGAAAGGAAGGGCAAAAGGCGCAAAACGGATTGAAGACAATGAAGAAAATTGAAGAGGTATATAAAGAGAAACAATATACTCTTTCACCTAAGCTCTTGTGGTCGATTTGATTTCCAATAACATAGCTAGGCATTGCCGTAATAGAACAAATGATGCACTAGAGGCCTTCGTTTTTCACTCGATGCAACTACTACAATAGAGATAATGCCAACAAGACGTAACAGAAGTCTTACATTTTAATTTAATGCAAGTAGCATAACAAAGAGAATGATGGACTGTAGACATTATCAACAACTGAGAATTAAGAAATGAGGAAGGAGGAAGGAGGGAGGTGAAAAAAGACTGGAAAGCCAACATGAGTGGCACAGATTATTATAGATAGACAAAAAAGGAGGGTGTAAAAGCCAATATGCCAAAAGAAACAGTGTTTCTCAGCTAATGACGAAACCTACTTGTATGTAATACTGGAAAACATTTTTTAGACCCAATAAAGCTCCTCTAATCTATGAATAGGAAAAGGGCCAATAAAATATGATTACATCAGATCAGAATAGAGTCACATTGGATTTAGATAAAATTATATAAGTCATTAACAACTTATAATGTGGAGAGTTTCATTAATATAGAGAATAAAAAGTTTATATATCCCCCTGTACAGACGTTCGATAAATAGAAAACTGCTTTCCATAAGGTGGTCGATATAAAACCATAATATCTACTCCCATCTACTCATCTATTACTAACTTGGATAAAAGTATCAAGTATAACACCTAAAAGTGTCAGAATTTCCACAAGCAATCACCCACTTGTAGCCAACCCCTCAGAGTTAGAAAGCTAGGACTTTGCTTGAAAAGGTCTGCATCAAAACTTTTAGAGCACCAACTCTAAGTAGCAGAACCAGATCAGCAAGTTAACAGTTTGTCACACACATATAACAAGCCACCCATTAATATCAATCAAGCCTTGAAGGAAAATGAAAAACATATGCTAGATAATCAGAATATCATTCTAAAGCACAAATAATAAACCGGGGAACAAAAGCATGATATGTGGCTTGCATGTAATAACTACCACTATATATAACCCACAAGTACATTGCTTGCAGATGCTCCAGTATCACAGAAAAACGAAACCTTCAGAGTTACTTGTCTAGCTGTTAAAATAGCATCATATAGGACGGACAAGCAGAAAAGATAAAAATCAGGATATAACTTAGGCAACGATGACATTTATATCACTTGTACTTAAATGAAGCTTCATTTTAAACATCAGAAATTATTAGTTAGATCGTTACCAGAAAAACAAATCATAAAACCAAGGCGAAGCATACAAAGAATGACCGATAAACCAAAACAGTAACTATGGCCCAAAAGAAATGGAATAGATCTTTTATTAAATAAACTAAAATACCGTAACCCTTTTACCTGAAAATGAGAACTGTTCAAACAACGAGCAATCTGGCGGAAGAGTGGAACCATACATTTCTGGAATTCGGCCGGCTGAGTTTCCTCCAAGATCTCCTCCAACTCTCCCAAGAACATCACCTCTTTTGAACTATTTGTGACCGGCCAATACTTCAACAAACCTCTTATGACTGTATCGGCGAGCTTGCAATCTTTCTCAACAAACTGAGTGATGCAATAAGACAGCTGCTGATGATACGCAGCAACACACTTTGGCTTGTGAAGTGGGATCAAGACCCGAACCAGGAACAGCTTGTGTTCTTCCTTAAGCGGTAAAGCGAATCCATTTATAATACTTCCCAAGATCTCCAGGAGCTCCGCAATCCCATTGAACTTCTCGGTTTCCATGACGAACCGGTAGAAAATGTTGTTAATAGCCTTCCTGATGAATGGGCGGTGCACCATGAATTTTCCGTAGATACGGTGAAGTATCATCTTTAAGTACTCCCTCTCTCTGGGGTCTTCAGAATCAAAGAGGTCGAGTAGTCTAAGAATGAAGGAGTGATCTACATATCTCTTGGCCAGTTTCGCATCAGTCTCTGGAGAAGAAACAAACCTCAGGAACAAATCGTACACATGCTGCAGGTGAGGCCATGCAGGATCCATTACGGGCTCCTCGTCCTCTACATCAAAGGTTTCCAAGGCCTTGTTCTCTCTAGGCGGGGAAGTAAGTGCTCTAAACAAGTTTATGGATACCATTTTGGTAATCTCTTGCATTACTATTTCTGGAAACTTCCCACTATGTGTAGTGACATAGTCAACAAGCTCTACCAATGTTTGCCGCTTCACTTCCTTCTCTTTCACGTTCTTCGTCGGATCCGCGAAGTCAAACACGACGCAACACAAATCCAACTTCTTGAGGAACAAGCTCTGCTTTTCAGCGCTTGGGACATCTTTGAAGCTCAGCAACGGTTCGTAGGGAAAGCCAACGGAGTTACCATTTACCTTTGAGTTAGAAGCTGGAGAGTACTTACTGGGATAGTTTAAGCCGTAATTCGACAAAGGTACCAGCTGACTATTTGGAGTGGCAATTCTACTATTCGCCGAATCCCCACTTCTCGAACCAGAATAAGGATTCGGCGAAGGACTCGTCCCCACAATCAAATCCCTATCCGCCGATTTCTGCGGCTTCCGCCGTCCAAAAATTTGCTTAATCATGCTATAATGGGCCTAAAACTAAATCACACAAGCCAACCACTTCTTAGACTTGAAATTCACTCCGTAGCCTTATGCATCAAATGTGTTATTCGCTATTCCACTTCATTTTAAACGGAATTTGCTGTGCATACTCCTATACGCGATTCCGAAAGATTAAAGGGAAGCAAACCCCATCTCACCCGAAGAAATCGGAGGCACAGATCGCATAAAAATCCGATTTTTATGCATCCAACGACTCGTTCCCAGTGAAATTGGGTCGTATAACGATACTATTCCCCAACTCTCTCCTCTACAATCCAACGCAACGACCTAGAAAAACAAAACCCAGAGGCGACAATTCACATCAAAGGTGACAAATTTCTCAGATACATCCAACAAAAGAAGTCGATTTTACTCTCCGCTCCCCCAAATCAACGCTCTCCGGAACAATCCGGGAACGATTCGGGCCGATCGAGGCGACTAACTATCATAAAAAATTGTGCGAGAAATTAGGTAAAACGTCCGAGTCAAACACGTCCCCCACCCACAAAAAAAAAAAAAAAAAAATCCCCCAAAATGCGAACTTTTTCTGAATCGGAGAGAAGGGAAAAGGTGGGATTTTGATACCTTTTTTGAGCTTCCTCTCGTTCGCTCAATCGCGAGGCTCCGCTTCGTCGCGGAGATGCGAGGAAAAAGAGGAGAGCGAGAGAGAGAAAAAGAGAGAGAAAAGGGAAATGGCGAAATGTCGACGAGCTTCAGGAGTAAGCAGAAACAGTGCCGGATAAAATTAAAATTAAAATTGAAAAAAAAAAAAAAAACCCTTTACTCACGATTCAATGTTGTAGATTAGTCGTAACGCACAGTAAATGAATATAAAATATATATATATATATATATATATATATATATATATATATATATATATATAATTAAATTATTAAATATCGAGAGAAAATATTATTTTAAAAATATATAATATATTTCAGTATCAGTACTAAATATTGAGCCGAGACGGCCCAAAGTATCGGGCCATCACTCGTCCGGCACGGCCCAATTATTATAATAACCACCCGGCCCGACCCGTTTTACATCTCTGCTGAAAAAGCACTTTTGTATCCCTAATATGCAAAGTGAATATACTCCAATTGCTCATAGAATTTGATGAATGTATGTTAAGCTCTGTATTTCTGGTGAGAAACATTTAAGTGGTCCAAAAAAATAAATGACAGGGATTTGACAAACAAGTGACTCTCTTTAGCGGTTAGAATAGAAGAATTTGCATAAGATACAAATAATAAGTCTCTATCATAAGTCAATTTTAAAATCTCTTCATAACCAATGAATCTCGAAACTCATGCATCAGATATTACATACCACACACATCATCTACTCGCGCAACAACGGATTGCGGAAATACATTTCTGTCCTTTACGAGTTTGTCGGTAGCTCGTTGCGTTTACTGCAGAGAGTACTACAGTGCTTGCCAAATCATCAGACATGAATGGAAGTCGAAAAGAACTAGTTAGAATTCGATTTCACAATAGAAATCAAAATGGTCTTCAATGAAGAAACCAACACATCTACAATCAAGTTGTTGGTCAGCATAGAGGCAGGTGCTCGAATCAAAATGAAGAGCTATCACATTCCTCGGAAAAGACACACAAGGGAAAGAAAGTCTTCAAGTCGAATGAAACAGTTGTAATTTTCGACGTCGAGCTGCCCACGACGCGAGGGATATGCGCATTCAGAGACTGTTTTGGATTTTACTCTCAATGAAGGGACGAATGGATGGCTCTCTTCCGAGATAGTCAGATAGGATCTCGAGGGGATCTTTTGCTCCTCCTGGAGCCAATACCTGCATGACAAGTACGCGAATTAATAATGCCCAGAGCAAGGAGGAAAGGAAATCCCAAAGGCGCACAATAGCGACCCAACACATGTTCAATTCAAAATTAACATTAAAAAAGGCAGTACCTTATTCCTGAACCGCAGCCCTGCATAGTGATTAAGCAAATCATCTTGAAACTTTGACGCGAAAATATCAACAGCAAAAACCTGTAGAATGAGAAGGGCCATTTTTTTTTTTTTTTCACTCGGTTATCAATTCAAGAAAATAGGCATCGCTGCGAATTTATTTTCTTTTTCTGAAGAAAGTAATGCGAACCTCACTCCAAATGTAACTATAACAAATGGCTTCGTATCCGATGGCAAGTCGAGGGAAACATGAGGCTGGGTTGGTCCCTTCCAATAAAGGAATACCCAACATCACCTGCAAAAGAAGCCAATATTTATGCCATCTATTTATCATGACGGAAAAAATTAAATATTATTCGAGTGAGGAGTACCTTAGGATGGAGATGCTTGAGTAACTCTACTATGTCAACATTCTCACTAGAATGTATAATTTGATCAGCAAGGCCTGGTAAGGACAAAAAGAACGACAAATCTATGTGAGGAAAATGCTTGTCTTACACTAATAACCCGCATATCTAACAACTCAAACCTTCAATACAAATATTTCCAGTATAGCACAAGAAAAAGGTCGAAAACCTAACAAGTATATGGTACATTAGCATTCAATTTACAAATTCTATCTGCTGTGGGGAAGAACCAAGATGAAACATAGGAAAAAAGAGAGGAAAATTCTTGTGAAATTTAAAAAAAACTGACACAAGGTAAAAAATATTGAATAAAACCATCTCTTACCAAGTTGCCTCCACTAATGCAAAACTAAAGTATAAGTAATGGAATGAAGAATAAAAATTAAGCCATTTTTTGTGGAAGATATAAGCGTCAAGATGATATATAAATAGTTGACCAACCAAAATATTCGAAAGATGCAGAGTGAGGATATTATCAATCAGAAATTACTAGCTTTGCAGTCAACTATATTCAGTGCTCATTGATTTGAAAATTAAACTGCTGAAAAATAATGAATGTGACTTACAAAGAAGAACTTCTTGCTTCAGTTTCAGGCCAGCAAAAGAATCATGCCTTCTTTTCAGAGATTTACACATCTCACTCGTGATAGACTTTGTCATATCCTACAAATTACAGATGAAACACAACTTCTAGCAATCTTTAGAATGATAATCAGAGTGTTGAGGCTCAACATAGTAGCTTTATACCTGATGAAAACCGGACATCATTTTCAGAGATATGCTCTCATAACACCTGTGATAGAGGTACACGTTTAGAGCATAACATATACATAAATTGTCCTATGAACATCAAGGTGATAATTATTTGGATATGTGATTACTCACCATCTTTCAAGAAGCTGACTGGGAATCTCAATGAAATCTCCTTCCAATCGTAGCCCTGAAAAGCTAGAAAATGTTGCTCTATTGCACATATGATGGACCTGAAAGGCAAATATTCTGTCATGTGCATATTAATCAACTCATACATGACAAGGCAAAGTTCCATAAACATAATAAAATCTACCATAATGTTTAGATGCATGTTGAATTAAATGTCAAAATTTAAAAAAACTGAGAACTCTGCAAAATAATATCAAAAAGATGACAAGATTGCTCAAAAAGATTTGAAAATAGCATACCACATGACTAAACTCATGGAAGAGGCTCACAACTTCAGAGAATCGTAATAGAGCAGGATTACCATCTATTTGTTTTGGGCACTGTGATATTAATAGTGCAATCGCAACCTACACAACAAAATTTTCTTATTGAAATAAATAAATCAGGCAGTTAAAATAACACGCGCATACAAAAGGTCGCAACTACAGTTAATATTTACGAAGCAACAAGTATTTATTTATGATATATGAGGAAACTGATGGGATATATTTGGGTATCCATTCGATCAATTGTTAGTAGATCAACTTCGAGCTAGGGCTTTTGGCCAGATTGAATTTGATCTAATTATCAATTAACAACTGACAAATATGAATTTGGGCAGAAATCGATCTGCTTACCACTTTGGCAAGAAAAAGAGGTTCTCAACATATAAATCTTTCATATTTTTTGAGAATGATTGCTAGGGTTGACACAGTTACCTTCCGTGTACCATTAGAAGACAGCCATCCATTTTGAAGTGGCACAACACAAGTATGAGCGAACTTCCCTTCCCTATATATAGAAGTAGGGAGTTAATCAGCAATCTAAATGTTTGCTAATTGAAGAAACAAATACACATATTGGAAAACATTGGACCTGAAAAAGGTATCAAGGTAAAAGTAACCCAAGAGATCATTAGAAGTTATGTCCCGAACAGCATACAAGCGAACAGTATCATGCCAGGTCTCGCTATCCTTAACTTCTTCAAATCTTAGACCTGAATCAACAATAATGGTGAGGCCCAAAAAAGTTCTCATGAAGACGTAAAATTATACATAGAATGGCTTGTACTAACTAGAAGATGCTATAATAGAGAAAAAGATATTTATATTACCAAAAAGATCCTGAAATATCTTAAAAATTCCTGATAAAACCAGACCGACAGGAAAGTATTGTTTAACTTCTCCAAACTCGAGATCAAGCTGTTGTTCTTCGGCCCTCCTCATGTAAAACAGCAAATCTTCCATCCCAAATGGAGAATCCCCCTCTTCCTTTCTCTGAGTTTCCCAATTAGACAAGTTACAATTTCATCTATAAACAAAAAGTAGCAGCACGGCATGGTGAAATACAACCTTTAAATCTTTAAGTACATTGAGCTCTCTACTTGCCAAGTCATTTAAATTTGCTGAGACCTCCTCTAGAAACTCAAAAACCTGCAAATTTATATAGAGGTTTCAATAAGAAAGTAGGGATCATAAACCACAAAACCGAAAATTAGAAAATTCTTCACAAAGAGATAAATTCACCAAATCAGGGTGAATCTTTAAAATCTACCCACAATAAGGAGAAGATATGAATAAGAAGCCAGAAGGCAAAAACCAGTTCTCCTATGACTGGAATATTGCAATCAAGACAAATTCCAGCAGTTGTTGGAAAAACATAAAATCAAGACCAGGGAACAGGGCATTTTGCAGTTTCCACAAGAATAATATACGGGTATGTAACGACCCGGCCCACTAGCAATAATAACTTGTTGGGCCCAAACCACAGCCCAAAATGCTTAAGCCCAGTTATTATTACTAGTGTCCATGTCTCATATAAATCCAATCACAATTCCATCCACATCCGATGTGGGACTATTGGGGGCGTCACATACTCCCCCCGTTTAGGCCTGACGTCCTCGTCAGCCCAAACACACACACAGCAGCCCAAGATCACTAGGCGATGTGAGACTCATCTCGCTAGCCTTGTCATCTAGACCAAGACTCAGTCGAGACTCGCCGCACACTTCCGGCTGGTTATTGGCTCTGATACCAAATGTAAGACCCAGCCCACTAGCAATAATAACTCGTTGAGCCCAAACCACAGCCCAAAATGCTTAAGCCCAGTTATTATTACTAGTGTCCATGTCTCATATAAACCCAATCACAATTCCATCCACATCCGATGTGGGACTATTGGGGGTGTCACAGGGTATTTCTGAATATTGCTCGAAAAATTGTCGTGAACAGAGATTACAAGAAAGGAGATCATAGTTAGTCCTTTGATTAATAGACACAGAACAAACCTTTAAAGATGTCCTCGCCATTCTAGGTTCAAGAGCAAATTCTGCATAGCTCGAATAACCAAGCAATCGAGAAAATTTGTGGCGAGATTCGACCTAAATATAATAGAAAAGAAAAAAAAGAACTTTTTAATCTCACTTGTATGTTGCTGGATATCAATAAAACTAGGAGTTCTACATATACACAAAGATAAAAAAGAAGCATTGGATAAAGAAGTCCTCACGTAACTAGAAGAAATATGTATAGGCCCTTCAAATCATGCACGACTATATACCTGATCTGACACATTTATCTTACATATCAAGGCCGATGGATTGCCAGTGAGAAACAAGCACAATACATGAATGTGATCTTGGTTGCATGTGTTTCATGGCAATATCATGCTTTGTTTGTTTGTAGTTAAGTTTTAAATTTCTGCTGACATAATCTTACAGTGGCGTATTTATAGATGTATCGTCATTTGATAAAAAATATACAAATTAGCCATTGAGAAAAAAAAAAAAAAAAAAGAAGCATAGTCCTGCATGATACCTGAGAAGTTAGAACTTACCAAACAATCTAAAATATCAAGATTCTCTGTGCCACCTCTCTGGCCATAAGCTACAGCTATCAACTTCCTGGTGGCACCAATCTTAAAGAAAAGAATGCATGAAAATGAATTAAAAATAAAAACTAAAAATATTCTATAATGGACATAAAATTTAACATGATATTGTTATCCGGGAGAAACAAATTCACGGCAACACTTCTCCTAAAGGTTCAGCATATCGACGATGTACACTAAAAGCAAGGAGTCTGATCTGACAACGAGAAGATATGCACCACAAAGTAATACACATTATACACGTCAACTAAGCGACAAGAAAGATACCCAGTTATGGTCCCACCAACAAGAGGAAATATGCGACAAAATGCCTAGGAGGATTGCAAGTAAAAACTGGGAACTTCATGATATGGAACAAAAATCTGAAAAAAAAAAAAGGGGCACACCTTACAATGCTCAAGTATTGGAGTAACATGAAAACTTGTCATGAGAACCTTCAGTTTGCCATCAATTTCCTCCAACTCCTGGGTAAAACAACTAATGATTTTTTTTTCTGAATAAGAAGCAGAATAATAAGGACAAACAACAAGATAAAATACTTGCTTGAATGTATGAAATAACCAGATGGAGACTTAAAGCTGATCAATTAACAGCATAAAACCAATATTTGAGCTATAAGTAGAGAAGGTGATTTCAGAAATTCCAGAAGTTAGTGTAAAGCAGTGTCGAAATACAAAATGGTCGCATCATTTTAATAATTACAACAATTTCTGATGTATACACAATCAGGTGATATTGTTCGACATCCACATTTATAAGAAACGAAAGAGCTATATATAAGAGCTGAAAAAAATACAAAATTTGATCAACTAGATACAGTGCTTTATTCAGCTAAAAAACTAATGCTACTTATTCTCAATCATGTCATGTTTCCGTCACTTCAAAATAACATAGATATTTCATAAATGTTTAATCACTTATATAACCCGGTAGCATCAAATGATTGGTCTATTCAAATATTCCAAATTATTGTCCACGTAAATAATCTATAACCCATTAGCATGAACTCTAGTAACTTACTAACATGGAAAAGATAACTAAAGAAAAACAATTTTGCATTATCATTTAGTTTAAAGCAGTATACATCAACAAAAACATACATCATAACTGAAAATGACAAAACTACTAAATCTCTAGGTTCTATAGAGACATTCGATTACTAACCATAAGGAACTCACGAGGCATCCCAACTAGCTCATGTTCACTGAGAAGAACAAATTTAGTACCAGCATTCAGATTTTCAATGTATTTCAAACTTAGTTCATCAATCCGAGATTTCATATTCTCCATTTCATTTCTCTTGCTCAAAGTAAGTTTCACACCATGCCGCTCAAATTCTCTAACCTGTCACTGGACAGAAAGGAGTCAATACACCGTCTTGAAAAGAAGCTAGAAATTCCTCCTAATATAAATGCAAAAGTCGAAAGCAACAGATAAAAGCATGAAATATGATTCTAACTATGAAATATGATCCTAACTTTGATTTGTTGGGCATTCCTGAAATGGGATCAGAGGCATCAAATCAGCGGTTCTCAAATTTCTGAGTAGAGCAACAAATTTAAGTTATTTAACACTGACAGCATATATTGAAAGAAACAAAAGAAATAACTCAACTAGAACAAGAAAAGAAATGATCTATTGCATGACAAACATATACTAAATATTAAGTTGCAAGTTAAGTAACTATTTTAACATTTCAAGAGAAATACAATTTCCTTTCATCGTCCTGTAACCTGAGCAGAAGATTATCCTAGTTAACAAATAAACTTTCAAAAATTCAAAAAAGAAAATATTGAGTATCTACTACATTGATTGAGATCTCTATGAAGAGGTAAATCTGTAAAAAACCATTAGAATGCGCACAATTTTCACTTTATCCTGTTATTTTGCTTCTGTTCATGTTGCTAAGAATAAGCTAACCAAAAAGTTTGACATTCTAAATGAACTAATTTATCTACTGCTGAATATTAGTAAGATGCAATATAAAAATGCAAGCTGCCCATCTTTGCATATAGACCAAAATTTAAAAAATGCTATTACATTATAAATCTTACGAAGAGCAAGTGAAAGACAATTTGCTATTTCCCATATCATCCACTATTGGAGAAAAATACTGAAACAGTCTTTGTCCTTATCCATGCAAGATATGATATGATGCTCGACGTGAAAATACTAAAATTATATAAAATAATCGCATAAAGAGGAAGCAAAGAGCAGTATTATATTCTCATGCTGGAACTAAGAGGTATCGAGCTAATAAGATATAACAGAACATGCGAGAAAAAAGTCCGATTTGGATGAGATATTTCGTTGAATATATGACACAGAAATTCTATACCAAGCACTGGACATAGCGTTGTGCTTCAGAGCCTAGTTGCTCCCCGCTATCATTGAATGCCTTAATAACACGATACACATCCTCGCGCTTTCTGATCACCTTGCAGAAAATAATAAGAATGTTAATGTACAAAGAAGAGAAAAAATAGAAAAAAAAATTGTAAATCTTTCAATGATCATTTATCTGCGATCTTAATGTTAAGAAAGAAATTGAGAATCCTTATTCTTTCTTATATACCAAAAGAATTCTCATTGTTTACATAAACTCTGTGCTTACTGGAGAAATAGCTAAAACTATGCTTCATTCTACCATATTCCATTACCAAGTTACATATGTACATAAAATGATAAGTGAAAAGACAATGCAGAAAAGGGAGGAGGAATCACAAAGAATGAAAATGTTGAAACCTGCACATCAGGAAATGAGAATCCAATCGCTTCTCTGCTTCACAGCTTGCTTTGCGAACATCATTCGAGGTAGACACCATTTTCGGAAAAACACAGGATTGGATCAAAGGAAATTGGTGAGCTTCTAATTCCGCCAAAGGTGAGATTACATTTGCATAGCTAACCTGCACAAGATGTTTTCTGAAAGATAAGTAATTATAAAAAATATAAATAAACATGAAAAAATATTTACTGTTATAAGTTGTAAGGGATCAGATAGAGTTGGATAGTTCAAATCCATCACTTGCCTCAAGAAACTGCAACATGCGTTATAACAGGGGAGGATATTCTACAATCTATTTTTACATTTAAAGAGTTATAAAATGAAACGAGGGACCTAAGATGAGCATCACAACAAAGATATCACTGGTAAAAATATGCTTCAGATTCACATGATCTAAACCAATCTTAGGAAAGGATAAACAGGAGCTATCAATTAATC
>CM054942.1:2759569-2999569 GCA_029168755.2 Tillandsia fasciculata
TATAATTTAATTAAAAATTAAAGTCAACAAATTAAATTAAAATTTAAATATAAAATATAAAATATAAAATATAAAATATAATTGAGATATTTTTGTAAATTATAATTTTTTTGACGGAATTTAATTTTCAATTCGACCTCCTAGGTCAGATGGATGCTTAGAAGATTTTCATTCATCTAAAAATCGGAATCGAAAAAGGACTTCCGCATGTTAAACACCTATAATCGTCAATTCTTATTCAGAATGTTTTTTTTTTTTTTTTTTTTTTTTTTTTTTTTTTTTTTTTTTTTTTTTTTTTTTTTGAGAGAAGGTAGCGTGCTACCACTTCATTCACGAAGGAGATGAAAAAAAAAAAAAAAAAAAAAAAACTAGCAAGTACCAATCAAATCCCATAGGTTCTTGAGCGAACGATAACCAGCTAACACTTACCACGCCGTCTGTTTCGTTTTTTTAAAAGAATTTTTTATTATGTTCTAGCCAGATAATCCACCAAATTGTGGGTATAATCGTACACTCTCATCTCCCTATAGCCCCTTCTTTAATGCTGCACACTTTCTACAATTTTGGGACGAGTGTGGAAATCCTTATGCTCAGCTTACGAGATAGCAGAGCTAACAACAGATGTTTAGTAAAATCACAACCTACGAAAAGGTCAACCTCTTCCAAACAGAGTGAATATTTTTTCTCTCCCCTCCACCCCCTCTTCAATTGGTTATCCACGGTAGGCACTACAACAAAATTAGGTTATAGGGACACATGTTTGTGACATTTTTGTATAAGTGTCCTATCTATATTCCATCTATATCCATAAGTAGGTTAAAGGGACACATTACAAAAATGTGTCGCTATACACCATAGCGACGGCACATATAGCAATACTTATAATAAACGTCGGTATTTTTACCAGCGATATTTTTTTTAGATTTTAGAAATACTTAAAAGTATCGCTATAGTCTAATTTTGTTGTAGTGAGGGACCCTTCATCACAAAATAAACTATACAAAAATTTCCACTTTTAGGAGGATTCTTAAGTTTCATATCTGGTCATAGCGTTTGTCATTTTCTCCACTATCTTGCAAAAAGTTGCATATAGATTTCATCGAGAAACTTTCAGTATGTGACTATCTACACATTACTACGTCTCCACTATTAAACGTATTTATCTCAGAGAGATTCTTTTGGTAACCGCACCAGCTCCGTGTCCTGCGTGGAGGTGGAGCCAAGGCCCTCTAAGATTTTTCGCTAGTTTCGATCACCCATTACCTTAGAAGCAGTCATTCGCGAGTTCCATCTTTTACCTTGGAGCTAAGGCCTCCTAACATTCTTATTCCGAATGTTACATAAAAAAAAAAAAAAAAAAGATAAACCACACACACTGAGAATAATTTTCATGTTAAACCAAAATATAGAAATAATATATTTCAAGTATTCTAAGATTTAAGCCAAACAAAAATATTTTCACACCATTTTTTATTTTTTATTTTTTATTTTTTATTTTTATTTTTTTTTTATCATGAGAATAGATTTTTTAAAAACTTAATTTTCAGTGAAAATTTTAAATTCTACAAACCAATCATGACCTTAAAAATACGACGAACGTGAAGTCCTTTGTTACTACTGTATTTCAATCTGCACGATCCTTAAAGCTTAAAAAGTACCACTGAGTACGTAAAATCCAACGACAAAAAAGAGGTGTATCTCAAAATAAGTGCGGATTATGTATTGAAATATTAAAAATATTATTTTTTAATAATTTAAAATTTTAAAGTATAATTATTATTTTATATAATTTTATATGATATTAAAGCATAATATCTAGAATTCAAGTATCGTTATTTTCTTTCTAAATTTATAAAAAGTATCGAACTCAGACGTAAAACAAAATATTAAAATATTAAAAATATATTATTTAATAACTTAAAATTTTAAAATATAATAATTATTTGATATAATTTCACACTTAAAAAATTATAATAAATATAAAACTTCTCAACACAAATTTAAAATAAAAGCAAAAATAAATATAGTTAAATATAATAATAGCTGCCTGGTACTAGTGGCAAGAAATAGGTGGCACTGCATGTGTCAAAAGTAGAAGTTTGTGGTCCTCCGCAGTACACTCTGGAGCAAAATGGAAAATTCTAGTTTTCTGACACGATGTGGTAATGAGGACGAGATTATGTCGACACTCACTCCCGTGGACTGCATCGAAGTGACAGTCAATTCCACAAATTTTATGAAGCTGAACTTCCAAGTTGCCGATAGCTCATTGGGACATAAAAATTTAACCCAAAAAAGTTAATTAATTAGTTGCCGAGAGCTCATTGGGACATAAAAGTTTAACCCAAAAGAGTTAATTAATTTTATAAAAAAATTTGGCTAAATTATAAAAAAATTTGTATAATATACCGGTTTTTCACTTTATCCCTCTGTTTTTTAAAAATCTATATTTTGTCCCTTCGTAATTATAAAATTATTTTTAAGGGTAAAGGAGTTAACGGAATATGCGAAATGACAATAATACCCTCCTTCTAATCCATCTTCTTCCTCAACGTGAAGGCAACACGAAATTCTAGTTCTTTTCTCGACGTTGTCGCCGCCGTTGAAGCCGGAGCCGGAGGGGAGCAGATCCGGGCGGGCCCTCCCTGCTGCATCGCACACAGGGGCACCCGCACGCACGCGCCGCGCATGGGAGCCACGCCGCCGCTCTGGGCACCCGCATCATTTCCTTGAGCATTTTCTTATCGTTCTACAAAAAAACCTTAATTGATTAAATAGTAAATTAATCAACCTGGAGCACGAGGTCGAGGGGGGAGGCGCAGAGGCGGCACTTGGGGGAGTAGAACTCCACCACCATCGCCTCCTTCCCGCTCGCCAGCGCCGCCGCGAGGACCCGGTGCTCCGCCTCCCCCTGCTCGAGGATCAGCCTGGCGTGCCCTGCGCCAGGAGCGAGCGCCTATCGCTACATGTTGCCGCGCCTAGCCGCGCGGGCCCAAGCGGCGACTGCGCCGACGATCGCCGGGGTCCCGACGACGGCGGCGGCGGTAGCACTAGGCCTCGGAGCGATCGGGAGAAAAGGGGTTAAAGGGTATTTTCGGTATATTAAGGATGAAATTGACGACTCACTACGGAATGCTGACAGTCGGGGTGTAAATGCATAATTTCAGAATTACGAGGGGGCAAAATATAGACTTTTAAAAGACAGGAAGGCAAAATAAAAAAATAATATATTATGAGAAAGTTTTCTGTAATTTAGCTAAAAGATTAATAGTTAAACAAATATCAATAATACTAAACAAGCAATACTACTCATCCATCCATCCAAAAAAGTGTGTAGGATACATATTTCATCTATTCAAAATTAAAATATATTTTACTGATTATTTCAAAATGGCCAATAAAATTATTTTATTTCAGAATAGATGAAATATAAGATGTACATTCTTTTTTTTTTATAAAATATTTTTTATAATAAAAATAAAGTTAATATAAACCTTTTTTAACCAAATTTAAAAAATAATATTGTGGGAATCAATCATTAGTTCAAAGTTTGTATTTAGATTGTTGATTTTTGAAGTATTAGTCATAATTAACTTAAATTTTAAAAATTTTGTGTCGATGGACAGTGTTCTAGCGTGATCGATAAATTTTAATCAAGTCAATGTATAAAAGAATATACTTTTTTTTTTTTCTTTCTATAATTAAGAAACATGGAAACTCTAAACAAAGTATAAATTTTAATTTTATAATCAAATCATTAATTTATTATTTAGTTTATTTGAAAATGGTTTAAATTGAAGGAACCTCTGCTTGAGAATGAGAGAGACAGAGAAGCGCCGCGGAATATTTTGAAAGATGAATCGGATAGCCCAATAGGAGCGTGCCACGTGAGGCACGTGAGCCCGTGCATGGCTCGGGCGAACACGTGCCGAGCGCGAATCCAATCGAAAGAGGATGACGTGGGCCTTATACGTACGATGAGTCCATCACTACTCCTCTTCCTTTATTCCAACTTATTTTATACATATACTCACAAACATGTATCTTAAATTTTCTTTAAATTATATATATATATATATATATATATATATATATATATATATATATATATATAGGCTAGAATATTATCGATAGCACTAAGTCATTGGTGCTATCAAGTTTTTAGCCGTTGGATGAAAAAATATGCGGTTGGGATTATAGTGGTCCCCTAAGATTTACTAGGTGGTTGGTTAAATAATAAAAATTTTAGGGGACCACTATAATCCCAACCGCATATCTTTTCATCCAACGGCTGAAAACTTGATAGCACCAATTATTTGGTGCTATCGATAGTATTCTAGCCGGACTATATATATATATATATATATATATATATATATATATATATATATATATATATATATATATATATATCTCTTTACTGTTAATGTTCATTAAGACATATTAAAAATTAATATTTCATATATATTTTATTAAAAATGAATATTTACAATAACTTAAGATATTTATAACAATAAATATAAAAAATTAAACTTTGTAAGTATATATCTACTATTCGATATGTTTACAGAAAACTATATAAAATTAACTCTTAAATATTTATATGGTTAAGTCACTGTTATTATTTATTTTGAATATTTTTTTTACTATTAATCAAAATAAATTGATTTATTCATAGAGAAAAAAAATCTTGAATCTTATTTAATACAATATTGAGATTCGGAGGGAAAATTTTAAAATTGAGATAAACTTTTAAATGGTACGGCTCACCGAATTGTTTGAATGAAAAATGAAATAATATAATTATTACCATGCGTAAATTCAAATAACACATTCGAATTTAATTACTAACACTAAAACAAAATTAGATTATAGAAACACATATTTGTGACACTTTTGTATAAGTGTCCTATCTATATTCCATTTATATCCAAAATTAGATTATAGGGACACATTTTTAGGACACATTATAAAAATGTGTCGTTATAGCGACGGCACATATAGCAACACTAATAATAAATGTCGATATTTTTGCCAGCGATATTGTTTTTAGATTTTAGAAATACTTAAAAGTGTTGCTATAACATAATTTTATTGTAGTGTAAGTTGAAATTTTAATTATGAGGAGATTACCTAAACTTACAAAAATGGTTAACACTTAATACAAATAATAAATGTGTATTAAAATATAATATGTCTCTAACATATTAGGAAATATATATAACAAGATTCTTCCTATAAAAATTTTAATCAAATTAAAACAAGGAGAAAAAATTAGATGATTTTGATCTCTTTTTATCCCTCTATTCCCATTATTAGTTTATTACCTCATACTACAAAAATATTTGAGGTTCCACTATTACTTCTCTTGTGTAAAATCACCAATTATATATATGTACAAACTGGTCCCCAAAATTAACAAAATGAAGGAGCAAAAAGGGGGTAAAAAAAGGAGAATCACAATCCACTCAACTCAACCCAACATGTGTAAGCTACACTTCCTTTTCTCCCCCACTCTTTCTTTTTCCCTCTATTCCTCTTTTGGTGTAATATGTTCACATGCCAATTTGTGTTCTTTGAAACATTAACTCATGTATGATGACATTTGTGCTGTGCATTGTTGTCATTTTTTTTTTCCCTCAGTTTTATTTTTACTTTTGCTTTCAGTAGCATCTTATTCTGGGATACAGAATCAGACACATGCTTTGACTAAGAATTTGAGGTATGTAATGTTCTCCAACATGTTAAACAAATAATTAATAGGTGGCAATAAATATTTTTTAAAAAAATTTAAACAGTTAGAAAATAATATTGCTAATACTTATATATTAAGCATAAATTTATACAAAAAAAAGATTCCCTCCCCAAACCAGGAGTTCTCCTCTCTCAAAACCAGGAGTTCTCTTTCTCTCTCTTCATATACATTATTACAAGAAAATTAATTTTTAAAAACATTTTCATATATATTGATTATGTCAAGATAAAATATTTTTTTTAAAATTTTTTACTTTTTATAATTATTATAAAATATATTTAATATAATTTAGTATTATATTTAAAAGCGCCAACAAATAAAGAATCGTCACGTATATATTGACATTTATGTCAAGCGATAAAATATATTATGACGTGATGTATATCTTTATATCCTATGATGAGTATATCCTATTTTCTCTCTCTGCCTCCCCTTGGCTTATCTGTTTCTCTCTCTAGCACTCCTCTTCTCTAAAAGTTGGTCTCTTGCTCTCCCTCTACCACTATATAGTATCCTTTCAAATTGGTTTCCTTTTAATGCAACAGTTCACTGGTTAGTGTTGTCCACTCCAACTATAGCTTCTCCTCTTTTCAGTTTTCATTAGACCTTTAGTAGTTTCAACATCTTTGATGGTCATGTTTTGATGCAGGTGATTGATTGTTTGGGTTTTAACATGTTCTCACACCCACCAATACTGTCATTAGAGATGATAACATTACTGGACTACATTCACATACTAGTGTTCTCAGTGTTGGTGACTTGGGTCCTCATAGAACTGCCGAAGATTGCGCGAAAGGATTGCAATGAAGCTGGTGATTGTAAAGCATCACCAAGAGCAGCAGAAGATACAAAGGTGGTGATCTTCGCGAAAACCGCGGTGTCGTGTAATGCGCTAGTTTCATTATCTTACCTGGGTGTTTGTGTTCATGGGATCTTGAAGCAGGAAACTATTTCATTGGCAGTTATCTTGTTAGCAGTGTCGTGGATTTCGGTAACTTTGTTTTCGCTTTACTGTAACAAGAAAGGTTCTGGAGTGCACTCCACATGGCCTTTAGTCCTTGTTTGTTGGTGGGTGTTCTCTACCTTGTCTAAGTTCCTATTCATCTCCTTCTATCTATATAACCTTGTGCAAGGAGCAGCATTGCCTCCCATTTTTCGCTCCGCTAGCATCGTCGTCGAGTTCGCCACCTTCCCTTTATCCGCCGTCATCTGTTTCTGTTTCATTGCTTTTCTGATGAGTTCTTCGAAGACTAGTTCGGAGTTCCGGCGGCCACTGCTGTCGGAGGAAGGGAATGGCGATGCAACGGACGGTTTCTCCCGTGCCGGGTGGTGGAGCCGCCTCACATTTCGATGGCTGAATCCGGTGTTCGATAAAGGAAGGGCCGAAAGGCTCGAACTCCGGCACATTCCGACAGTTCCTCCGTCGGAGACCGCGGAGAGAGCCTATTCTTTGTTGCAGGAGTCTCTCTGGAGTGAGAAGCCCGAGTTCTCGCCGCTGCCGCGAGCAATTCTCCGGGCTGTTTGGAAACCTTTGGCCATAAATGCAATCTTTGCTGGTAATGATTCTTAACACTTTTCACAATTGTTGGAGCTTCTCAAATAATTCTAACTTTGTTTTCCAACTTGTTGTTAGGACTGAACACAGTTTGCTCCTACATGGGTCCTTTATTGATCACCAACTTTGTGGAGCTTCTCTCCGGTGAAGACCCGAAAAAGGGGCATGGCTATGGCTACGGCTACATGCTTGCATGCTTCTTCTTCCTCGCGAAGACCGTGGAGTCGCTGTCCCAGCGGCAGTGGTACTTCGGAGCACGTCGAATCGGCTTTCGGGTGCGCGCGGCGCTGATGGCCTCGATCTACAACAAGTCTCTTCTGATCAAGAGCTCGAGCGCAGGCGCAGGCACGGGCACGGGGAAGATGATAAACTTCCTCGACGTCGACGTCGAAAGGATCGGAGACTTGTTTTCGTACATTCACGGCGTCTGGTTGCTTCCTTTCCAGATTTGTCTAGCTCTAGTCATTCTGTATCGTAACCTCGGCGCTGCAGCCTCATTCTCGGCATTCTTGACGACAATTGTAGTAATGGTTAGCAACACTCCGCTGGCGAGTTCGCAGGAGAGCCTCCATTCCAAGATCATGGAGGCGAAGGACTCGCGGATCAAAGCGACGGCGGAGGGATTGAAGTGCATGAGGATCCTGAAGCTGCATTCCTGGGAGGGTGCTTACTTGAACAAGCTTCTTCAGCTTAGAGTTACTGAGAGGAATTGGCTGAGGAGGTATCTCTACACATGCTCCGCCGTGGCCTTCCTCTTCTGGGCCTCTCCCACACTAGTCTCAGTAGTTGCCTTCGGCGTCTGCATATCGGTGAAAAGGCCACTATCGTCTGGCACGGTTCTGTCGGCTCTCGCCACGTTTAGAATTCTACAAGAACCGATATACAACCTTCCCGAGCTAGTTTCGATGCTGACGCAAACGAAAGTCTCGACAGATCGAATTCAGGAGTTCATCAAAGGAGGAGAGAGGCAGAAACAAAGATGCAGATGCAGTGATATAGCGTCGACCGTTGCAGTAGAGATAGAGCCAGGGGAGTACAGCTGGGGGGGCAATTCAGACGTGAAGAGGCCGACAGTAAAGATCGACGAGAAGATAACTATCATCCAAGGACAGAAGGTGGTGGTTTGCGGGCCAGTCGGGTCAGGAAAGTCGAGCTTACTTTGCAGCATCATCGGGGAGATTCCGAGAGTGAGTGGTGCAGAAAGTAAGGTGTTCGGGTCGAGGGCCTACGTGCCGCAAACCCCGTGGATACAGACGGGGACGGTCCGCGAGAATGTGCTGTTCGGGAAGGTGATGGAGAGGGGGTTGTATGAGCAAGTGCTTGAGGGATGTGCACTGGATAGGGATGTGGCAATGTGGGGTAAAGGGGACTTGGTTATGGTGGGGGAGAGGGGGGTGAATCTGAGTGGGGGACAGAAGCAGAGGATCCAACTTGCCAGAACAGTGTATAGTAATTCAGATGTTCTTCTCCTGGATGATCCTTTCAGTGCTGTGGATGCACACACTGGATCACACCTCTTTATGGTATGATATATCCCTGCTTTTCACTCAAACATTTTAGTCGCTGTACTGATACATAAATCCTCATGAAATTCAATGAGAACTTAAAACATTTAATATTGTGTTTAAGAGTTAGTGTAAATCAAGTCCCTGTCACTAATCTTTTTGAACTCTTAAAAGACTTCAACTTGATCTGCTTGATTAAAATAATTTGTCAGAAGGACTGTCTTAACAGCCTTAATTAAGCAGCAAAAATTATTAACTTGAATTGGTTCTGCCATGATCTGCGCGATGACCATTGTCCCTTTGCTTAGGAAAATTCTGAGTGGTGACACTCATAACTTGCTGATTATATATTGCTGCAAAGTTCTTAAAAGTAACAAAAAGATGTTCTGCTATTCATATATAACAATAAAGTTCTGAAAGTCACAAAAAGATGTTTTGTTATGTATATTTCTTTTCTTTATGAGTGTTTAATTCTTTGTGCATTAAACAATTGACATATAGTCTGAACTTGTGCAGGAATGCCTAATGGGGCTAATGTCTAGTAAGACTGTCATTTATGTTACACATCAACTCGAGTTCTTGCGCGAAGCAGATCTTGTTCTGGTAAAATCTAAATATCTTTTTCTTAAGGTTGTAATATAAAGGATTCTTTTATCATTTCAAAGTTGATTCAACTATCAAACAGGTAATGAGAGAGGGAAGGATCGTCCAGTCGGGTAAGTACGAAGATCTTATAGCCGATAACGACGGAGAGCTCGTGCGACAAATGGCTGCGCATAGCCACTCACTGAGTCAAGTCACTTCACCCAATAACTGTGGCTCTTTTGCGAGAAAACATGAGAAGCAGCAAATGGAGCTCAAAGAATCAACACTGACAAACCAAATCAGATGTTCAGAACTTGTTTCTGATATGACGAGCGAGGAAGAGCGGGAAAACGGACGAGTTAAATGGAAAGTGTACCACACATTTGTGACTTCGGCGTATAAAGGAGCTCTTGTTCCAGTGATTCTACTTTGCCAGGTCCTGTTCCAGGCATTACAGATGGGTAGTAATTATTGGATTGCTTTGGCAACCGAGGAGGAACACGAAATTACAAAAGAGAAACTAATAGGAATCTTCGTTCTAATGTCGGCCGGAAGCTCCGTATTTATATTAGGAAGGGCAGTTCTACTGGCAACAATTGCGATCGAAACGGCACAGCAGCTCTTCCTAAGGATGACTACAAGTATTTTTCGCGCGCCCATCTCCTTTTTTGACTCAACACCTTCGAGTCGAATCCTCAATAGGGTCAGTTAGTTTCCTATTCTTGTCTTATGTGTCGCAAATTTTACTATATGAACATATGGATTTTTCTAAAAAAGTTACTTGAAAAGGTAGGAATTTTTAAGAGATAACATTTTGTCGACCTCTCTCAGTCGTCGACAGATCAGAGCACTGTCGATACAGACATCCCATACAGGTTGGCGGGACTGGTATTTGCGCTTGTTCAGCTCCTGAGCATCATTATTCTTATGTCTCAAGTCGCATGGCCTGTGTTCATTCTTTTTATCATTGTTCTCACAATTTCCATATGGTATCAGGTATGCCAAGCTTTTTCTAAGATCTTAAGATAAATACTTGTGTAGTATGATGCTTGGTTAAAATCCTACATGAGGAATATATGCATATATTTGCTTTTTACATGTATTCATATAGAAAGGGAGGCCTAATGTTTATGAATTCTTGGCAGAATTATTACATCTGCGCTGCTCGAGAACTGGCGAGAATGGCAGGCATCAGAAAGGCTCCAATCCTCCACCATTTCTCAGAGTCCATTGCAGGTGCCACAACCATTCGCTGCTTCAATCAGGAAGATAGATTTGTCGCGAAGAACCTCAAGTTAATCGACGACTACTCTCGCGTCACCTTCCACAACTCCGCGACCATGGAGTGGCTAAGCGTCCGCATCAACTTCCTCTTTAACCTCGTCTTCTTTCTCCTCCTCATCATTCTAGTCTCGATGCCGAGGAATTCTGTCGATCCTAGTAAGTACTCATAAGAAGAGCAATCCGCTTCGATAAGTACTATTTCATGTCATTATAAGTTAAAGAGTGAGTCATGAGTAATGTTACGTTTTCACAGGCCTTGCGGGGCTCGCGGTGACCTACGGACTGAATCTAAATGTGCTACAGGCCTGGGTGATATGGAACCTGTGTAATGTAGAGAACAAGATGATATCTGTAGAGAGGATTCTTCAACTCTCTAACATACCAAGTGAGGCTCCACTAGTTATCGAGGATTGTCGACCTGCGGAACAGTGGCCTAAATATGGAACAATTGAACTTGATAATCTTCATGTTCAGTACAGTCCTAGCCTTCCCATGGTTCTCAAAGGTGTAAGTTGCACTTTCCCCGCGGAGAAGAAAATCGGAGTGGTTGGTAGAACAGGTAGTGGCAAATCCACACTGATACAAACTCTATTCAGAGTGGTAGAGCCGACAGAAGGAAGGATACTGATTGACGGGACGGACATTACGCGACTGGGTTTGCACGACTTGAGGTCCAAGTTGAGCATAATACCCCAAGAACCAACACTGTTTCAAGGAACTGTAAGAACTAACCTGGATCCCCTACAGCAGCACTCTGATTTGGAAATCTGGGAGGTAAACAAATGTAGTGATAATTTAAAATCGTAATCTAGTATAAGCTCCTCAAAAACTCCATTTCTTTAAATTTGTAACTTTTCAGGTTCTGCGGAAGTGCCGTCTTGATGGAATAGTGAAGGAAGATAAGAGCTTGCTGAATGCACCAGGTGACTGGAAACAACTTATTTCAATAACAAGGGCTAATTTACACTACTGTTCCTGTTTGGGTAGTTGGTATTACTTAAAAAAGTGGATTTGCATTGCAGTTGTAGAAGATGGGGAGAACTGGAGTGTGGGGCAGAGGCAGCTTGTGTGCTTGGCGAGGGTGTTGCTAATGAAGAGGAAGATTCTCGTGCTGGACGAAGCTACCGCTTCGGTAGACGCCGTGACCGATAATCTCATTCAGAAGACCATACGACATGAGACGAGTAATTGCACGGTCATCACCATCGCGCACCGCATACCCACTGTCATCGATAGCGACCTTGTTCTCGTACTCGAGGATGGTATGCAAGACAATCCTTCGACACATTCATTCGCTCTTAATGCACACATAATGCACACATGAGAACACATACTTTTCTTTCTCTTTTGTTGTCGAAATGCTGATTCTTTGAAGTTAAGACTCATCCGCAACAAAAAAAGAAGAAAGAAATTAAAGTTTCTCACAAAACATGTATAAATTTAAAGAGAATGGTGCATTATGACTGCAACTAATCCAACTTTTCTTCTCTTTTTATCTGATACAGGGAGAATCTTGGAGTTCGATTCTCCTTCTCACCTACTGGGAGATAAAACATCAGCTTTCTCAAGGCTAGTAACGGAGTTTATCGGAAGGTCAAAATGTGATCATCAATCGGAACTCACATGAAAAGTAACAGAGGCAGGAGATTGTTTACATAGCTGTGAATATCATTCTATGAGTTAGTCAATAATAAACATGTATACAGTCGCGCTAACATCATACAAAAGTCTTGTAATTCAAGTAACAAGTTAATTACATCTGATTTTTGAAGTTTAATTCTTATATAGACTCACTAATGCCAAAGCATTTACTTGTATGTTCTTAAGACTACTGCTGAGCCATTCGCAACAAACCTTTATTTCAAAAATATCACTGAGATCATATACAATTTCACGGTGGAGCCATACTTACTCAACCCGATAATACAACACAAGTTTAAATATCAGAAAATAATCTCCTACTTTGGATTTGAGAAGTAGCCATTCACAGATGGCATGATCTCGGGGGATTTGTTGCGCACAAACTTCCTGACCCCGTGTTCTGCGTATCTCTCTCCCTCTACGAAATTTTCAAGAACTCCTGCTGCTCGGTTTTGTTTGGTTACCCTGTTGATGTAAACAGATTCAGAAAAGCATACAGTACTATAAGGAGATTTATCATATTCGGAAAAAAAAAAAAAAAAAAAAGCGACAGGCTGCACATCCTATGCTATCATAGACATCTTTTCATCCCACAGACCAATTAACGTATGCTTGACATGATATGGAACATCCAAACAGACCTAATGTTAAACTAGTGAGATCAAATGATGCTATCAGAAGAAATATGCATATAGCATACCTCACTTCCGGGTTGGTAGTGATGTTCCGAATCAGCTGCATACCGCAGATACCAACCGCGGCGCCAACCGCTGCGAAGAGTGGATACACCTGGATATTCAAAAGAGATTTTGTAAAAATGGAAGCATTTTTATCTCAAAATAAGATCTAAAAATAGGCACAACATGCAATATCTGAATAAATCATGATTGGCAAATGTTATCGTGGATCGAGTATCTTCTTTTTTCTTTTGGAGAACATGGTATGGGTCATTGGGTTTTCAATAACAATAGCAACCAACTACATTGGAATGTAATGCAAGTTAATTCTTGCATAAAACTAAATTAAATATCGGAAACAGCCGTAAGGAAAACAACAATTATAGGTGCCTTAAAATACAAAGCTAATATGCTAGATATGATTTACAACATCTAAATGGTTTACGAATAAACATCACAATCTTTGGAAACCTATCATTTCGACATCAAGCATTTCTAGAACCAATGGTATGGGAAGGGATATTGTTCAATCCACAAGAAACTTATGTTCAAAACTTAAAATTTTCAACATGTGGGGCCTCTCGAATATCGTAAAAACACATCTAACGGATTAGTTTCTGATTTCGGAATGCGGCAAACAGTAATACCGGGCACAAACAGTAAGCCCTTTTGATTGAGACAAAACAACAAACAATTGGCGGGTGAAGCCGAGACGGTTAATTACCTCAGGCCTCAACCATCTTTTCATGGTGGAAGAAGCCATTGGAGCAGCAGCTGTAGGAGAACAAGGGAGAGAGAAAACTAAGGCTTTTTCTTGTTGTATTGTTTGTGATAGAAACCCCTACAAGCTCTGTTATATATAGTTGAGGTACAGGGAATCCATTTCCCACCAAATTTGGCCATATTTGAAATTGTCAGAGTAACTGTCTTAACGGTCACATTTGGGTCAAACTCCGAATTTAAAGGGGAGAAAGTAGTTTTTTTTTTTTTTTTTTTTTTTTTTTTTTTTTTTTTTTTTTTTTTTTTTTAAGTTCTTCCATTAAAAATAAAATAAAATAAAATATTTAGATAAGTTTTTGGATATCATTGCTAAAATAAACTGCAAAAGCTTACCACTGACTTGTATAGTATTGTCCCGATAGAAATCGAACTAATGGAGATCTTTACTGGATCCCGATTATCGGATCAAGCGCGTCTTCTGGGTGTGGATCAATCTTTGAATTGACGCTCTAATGCGCCACGTTAAATTCAAGCGATTCAATTGAGAAGGGATCGGTTTAAACGGATTCTATCTCACTTAACAAGCGAAAGCCAAAATAAATAGACTCCGCCGAAAAACAACTCGACTGAATAAACCGAATTGCTTACATTAAAAGAAAACTCGGATTACAAATTAAACAACTCCTAGAAAAAATTGTAATGTAGGAAAGGAAGGGCTACACGTTAAGCTACTCTTACGAAAAGTTGTAAATTGTAAAAAATTAGTAAATGTGGTCTTATTTTGAGAGTGTAAAGCATTTATTATAAACTTTAAAAATATTATTTACAGTATTTTTCTGCCGACATGCGTTATCGATTGGCTCGCGTAGTGAAAAAGTGTTCTAGCCATGATTGTGAAAGTCATATCCCACGTTCTAACCGTTCTCGCCTAAAACCTCTTCATCTTCAGACGTCCTTTTTTTGACTCTTAGTGCTCCAAGTATTCTTGACATGTTTTTCTTATACCAACAAATATAGATCAAATATTAATACATATATTTTTCTCAAAAAAATATATCAATATATATATATATTTTGAATAAATAATTACTAGGCGTTGTACCCAATTATACCAAAGAGAGAAATGTATATAATGTAAGTAGAGTTTAAATGGTAACTTTAAACATTATTTAAGTTGCAGAGTTTGATATTTAGATATACCCACTCATTCTATTGAAGTTACATTAGTCAAAATAACTAAAAGCTTTATCAATTTTATCGATGATTCTAGCGAAGATAATGGTTTTTGTTACTTTTTTAGCAACTAAAATAAAAATAATTAATGGCTACAAGTTTTTACTAAAATGATAATACAATGTAATTGGATGGTTGCTAGCTATAATTCACAAAAAGAATGTTATACTCTTGTGGCTAAGGATAATAATAAGATTAGTGAATAAATTCTAGTCACACAACGCTTTGAATGTAAATCTTTTAGGTGTGTACGTAGCAATATGGCTGGCAATCCAGCTCGTTGTTTATAAGCCAGTTCGTTGTTTTTGAGCCTATTCGTGTTTAGCTTGAATTAAACTCGAAATCGATCGCTTATTTAATAAATGAGTGTAATACAAGCTGAATTCTTTCACTTGAAATCTTAATACTCGCACGTATTCAACTCAATATAGTTGTAGAAGATCTATATTTTGTGAATTTTAATTAATAAATTAAAATTCTACAGTAATAAAACTGACAATCTAATTTACTGTTCACAAAACAGTTTATATTCAACTCGTTAACAAACAAATCGAACATGCGCTCAATTTTTCAGTTCAATATTTTAACGAATCAATTCAAATTTGTTCATCTAATAAATGAGTGACCATAAGCCGATCATAACTCGCTCGTGTCGACGGCCGGCTAAGTCCCGTGTAGCACTTCTCTTGCCAAAGAGAAACTCTCATCTTAGCTTAAGGACATAATTGTAAAACTTTACATGATTATATCGAGTACCTATGTACTTTTTGTACAATTGTTTTTTATTATTATTACTTTTTCAATTGTAAAATTTAGAAATATGAGAAATAAATTAATATTTTATTATTATTGTTTTTTCATATTTTTTTTGATAACTAACTGTATTTTGAAAATTAAAATTTCAACATAAAAATAATAAATCAAACAATAAAAATAAGTAAAACAAATAGTACGTCGATAGGGTACTAATGTAGATAAAGTCTAAGAGAGAGAACACGGCATTGCTAGAAAACTACAAGTCAAAAAGACTACAAATTCATTGACTTTGACCAGCTAGAATCCTATCTATTAAATTCTACATTTATAATTAGTGGTTGTGATGATTATTCCTGGAACTTACAAGGAAACACACCCAAAAAAAAAAAAAAAAAAAAAAAAAAAAAAAAAAAAAAAAAGTTGAGTGACCCCATCAATCAAGGAATAAATAAGTCACTCGTTTAATATCTAATAATAATTAATATTTAAAATTTAATTTAATAAATATAATATTTTTTTAGAATAGATATAAATTGTATACTCTACTTGTTCAAGGGCTTTTATTCTTTATTTATCGTATCAATCTTTTAATTAACCAAGTAATTAATTAGTTGATTAAATTTTTGTTTACTTGACGTTCCACATTAAATTAAAAATAATAAGCCAACAAAACAAAAAAGGAAAAAAAAAAAAAACCATGCATCAACTTACTTAAAATTTCTCACACCATTACTTTATCTGAACTTGTTGTACTTCTTCTACTCCACATTCTTTCTTGGTTATTCTCTCAAGAGGAAATTCATTACCTTTTCATGGTGGAAACTTCAAATGAGTGACACATTTTGTTGATATAATAATTGAAGACACTAATATTTGAATAAGACGTGGCGTGACAGTCACGATCATTTTTCTTATAGAAACGAAAACTCGATCTTTATATCATATAAAATTATATAAAATAATATTATACTTCATAATCTTAATTGAACTCAGAATTTCTATTAAAATATTATGTAAAATTATATGAAATAATCGTTGTACTTTAGAATTTAAATTTTAGCTGTTGAGTTACCTTGATGTCTCGTCATTTTTTTTTTTTTTATGAGAAAAACAATAATATCCGAACAAATACGCGATACAGAGGTCATCGGTCATGCATTATTAAATGTGGATGTGTCTTTTGCTTCTTTATTTTGAGATAAGAAAAAGAAAATGATCTTGCTTTGTAAATGTCTACTACCATGATTGATTTATACACCTAACTTTTATTGTGGAGCAATAATACAATATTATAGTGTAGGTCATTAACATTTCTTCATCATGGCAATTGCAATCATGGGTGGGAATGTGCAACAAACAAAATGCACACCCAATTAATTAATAATATATTTACTCTAAATAGAAAAGGATTTTCTCAATTTTAGGCTACAATAGTTTGGTTTTTAATTGAATCTTATTTTAGAATTTTCAGAGATAAATACCCCTCTCTTTTGCTCTCTTTGTATGCATGTATGATGACAAAAGAATAGTAGAAATTAAAGAGTTCGATAGATCTACTATTTTAATTATAAATAATATCTATTTAATACATAATGGTTTTTTTTTTTTTTTTTTTTTTTTTTTTTTTTTTTTTTTCTATATATATGTCAGGGATTCGAACATCTCGCGGCTCCGCGGATATCCACCACTGTACTAGTTAGTGGTTAGTAAACCCAAGAACCCATTTTGGATGGTACCAATCTCCATTGATGTGAAGAGATCATCTTACAAGATGACAAGATGCTTGATTAGTAAGCTGCCAAAGCCGGCAACTTGATGGCCGACTTCTAGATTTCAAAAGAAATCTCCCATATTTTTATATATATATATTGCTATTGATAGTACCAACCCAACTTTGCCACCCATTTTGTAGTTCTTGGATCGCATTGAGATTCGTACAAGTCCTTTAATTAAAAAGAAAAGCTTTTTATTTTTTACTTTTTACTTTTTCTTTTATTTTTTTTTTTTCTTTTTTTTCATTAAAGAATCTGCACGAATCTCAATGCGATCCAAGGGCTACAAAATGGGTGGCAAAATTGGGTTGGTGCTATCAATAGCATTCCAGTCCAACTATATATATATATATATATATATATATATATATATATATATATATATATATATATATATATATATATATATATATATATATATATACACTAGGTTCAAATAATAAAATATTACAAGACGATTTGACCTCGACTTAATTCGTCTATTAGTTTGAGAACTCAAGTACAATAAATTTAAAATTTAAAAACTGAGAGGCAATCCACACAACAAATTAGCCATTAGTATTTTCTTTTCTCACTATTTTGAGACACAATTTTTTATTAGCATATTTTCTTTGTTTTTAGAAGAAAATGAGAAGTGGCCCACAAACCACCCAACTTAATTAGAATTTTTTATAATAAAAGGGCTTATCGTAAATAATATTTATAGTATATAAATAATATTTGGTTTAACTTTGTAGTCATTGGATTACTTTTATTCTTTCTATCCATACTAAATCCTAAATATTTAAAAATTAAAAAATTGATAATAAATGTTATTTTTTTTTTTTACCGTCGATAGTATATCAGTTATATTCTTTTATAATAGAGAGGGCATTTTGCCTGTGGAGTAGGAATGCAAATGGAACGGATTTGGGGGCGGGAGGAGTCCCCATCTGATCTCACTCCATTTTTTATTGGGTTAGAATGGATTCAGGATGGATTAATTTTAATTTTATTTTTGACCCTCACTTACCGCTCTATTCAAGACAAATTGGGGCAGGACTGGGTTTGACAAATTGTTGGTGGATTGAAATGACTTATAGGAAGCAAATGGTCTCTTTATAAGTGGTAGCCAACTATGCCAAAAGTATGTGCTTATAGAAATGACGAATTCATTGCACTTAAAGGCTCAGCTACAATGCTCACAAGTTTCAACTTGACAATCGATCGTCTTTGGCGCAAGTGACAAAGGGGTTGGTGGTTGATACCGAAGTTTCGAGTTCGAAATTCAGTTGCTTCACATTTTCAGCTAAATTTATTTTGCAGTAACACACGCATTAGTACAGGGATTGAAAAGACTCTCTTTTTTTTAAAACTAATGCTCAACCTAATCTTATTAAAAAAAATATATTTTCAATCTAATCTTTTTCTAAAAAAAAAAAAAAATCAATCTAACCTTATTACAATAAATTTAAAAAAAATAATAATTTAATATTATTAATGTGAGTTTATATATTAATTTAGAGAGAGAAATTTTTTTTCTTTCAACCCACTTTCTAAATAATTTAATAACTTTATTAATTTAAATTATTATTTAATAATAATAATAATAATAATAATAATAATAATATTATTATTATTATTATTTTATTTAATTATACTATTGATATTATTAAATATATGATAAAACTACACTCTCAAAAATAAAATTTGACATTATTAAAATAAATATAATACAAAATAATGTAATTATATACTAGATATAAATAAATATAATAATAATAATATTATTATTACACATTCGATATAATTAAATATTTAACATCATTATACATTGAATATAACGTGAATATAAGTAAAAATAATACGACCATACATATTTACGCAATTAATTATTCGATATGACTATATACTTAACGCAATAATTGATATAACTAAAAAAATAATATACTATTAAAATAATATGGCTATATATTATATAAAAGTAAAAGTAATATAGCTATATAGTAAATATAGAGTGCCTTGAAAAATAGGGAGAAAGAAAAAAATAATTTCTCTTTCCTAATTAATATATAAATTCATATTAATAACATTGAATTACTTTTTTTTTTTCTAATTTATTCAAATGAGCCTAGATTGTAAATTTTTTAAAAAAGAAGACTAGATTTGAAATATTTTTCTAAAATAAGATTAAGGAAGACATTAGTTTTCTTTCCCTTTTTTGGTTTTTTAAAAATAAGTCAAACAAGTCGACGCCGATTTCTCTTAGGAGATGTGACGTGCCAGATCAATATTGACTATAAACGCATATATTAATTGTGCAAAATCAAAAGCAAAAGCTTTTTTTTTTTGAGAGAGAAAGACAGCATGCTGCCGCTTCATTCAAAGCGAAGTTGAATTTAGCAAGAGGGCAGCCGGTTCCCGCTTGGGGTGACCGGGCCCAAAAAAAAAAAAAAAAAAAAAAAAAGTGCTCTAAGAATTTTGGGCAATTACTAGGCACAAAAATTGCTCCAGCTGTCACGGTAGATTGTGATTTCCGCCAGTAGGTCCCCCGGCGAGCGGGACACAAGGTCGAAGATTCTTCTGTTTCTCTCCAACCAGGCGATCCACCAGGTGGCCGTGATAGTGATCAGGGCCCAATTACCTCTGTCCCCTCCTTGAAGGCTGGCCGTGCTCCAAAGACAGTCAACGGTTTCAAGTTTGCTCACATCGTGGCTGCTGGGTAGCAGGGCTGAGAGCAAAGAATTCACTAGGGCACAGGAAACGAATAGGTGGTCCACGGTTTCATCCGAGTTAAGGCAGAAGACACAACTGAGCGGCCCATTCCAGTTTTTCCGCTGAAGGTTATCCCTAGTCTGAACCCTCCTTCTCAGGACCAGCCAAACAAAGATTTTTACCTTCAGGGGGGTTCTAATGCTCCAAAGTTTGACGAACCGGCTGTCCCCTACCCCGCTATCTTGTAGAAAATTGTACATTGATTTAACGGAGAATGAATTATGATTGGTCCATCGCCACAGGAAGACGTCTTTACTAGGGATGATTGGAGGGTTGGGGACAATGGCCTTCAGGTTTTGGATCTGATCGTCGAGATCGCTGTCATCAACTGGAATACCCTCAAGAACTTTGCTCCAGTTCCAACCATCACGACCTATGCAGTCCCTGACCCTAAGATTCTTGTTGCAAGCAGTATCGAAGATATTAGGAAATTGCGTTAGGAGGGATGAGTTGCCTATCCAGATGTCAGACCAAAAGTCAGTCTGCTCCCCATCTCCGATTGAACGGGCCGTGCCACACCTAAAAAGTCCCCTCGTTCCAAGCACGCTCCTCCACCAATGCGAAAAAGGTTTGAAGGAGTTCCCTTCCCGAAGCGGTCTTCTGCGCATGTAATAGAGCCCGTTGAGAATTTGTCTCCAGGGCAGCACCTCTGTAGAGAAGTAACGCCACCACCATTTTACCAAAAGTGCTGTATTCATGTTCTCCAAGTTCAGAACGCCCAATCCACAATCCCTTTTCCTCCTACAGACCATTTTCCAGCTGACCAGGCAGTTGCCCCCTGTCACGGATTTACCCCCTTTCCAAAAGAAGGCTCTCCGGAGCGAATCGATTCTCCGGATGGCCCATGCCGATGCTCTGAAGACAGAGAAGTAGTAAAGAGGGAGGTTCGATAGCACTGCGTTGACGAGGGTTAGCCTCCCGCCTTGTGAGAGCAACTTCGCTTGCCAGCCTGCGATCTTGTGCTCAATCTTCGCAATGATGCTATTCCAGTCTTCCTTCGGAATTCTGCCATTCCTCAGTGGGAGCCCCAGATACTTGGTTGGGAGCGACCCCTGTTTGCAGCTGAGAATAGCTGCCAGTCTCTTCCCTGTATTTCCCCGATTCCCCAAGTAGAACAGTTCCGACTTACTCCTGTTAACTTTGAGACCTGAGGCCCACTCAAAGATCAGCCACATAAACCGGACATTGCGAATTTGCCTAGCTTTCGCTTCACAGAAGAAGAAGGTATCATCTGCAAATTGCAGAATAGAGGTTTTCGCCGCCTGATTGGGACCTACTCCGCTAACAAGGTTGTTTTGGACAACCCTATTGATTAAACGCGCTAGTCCTTCCGCCACTATCAGGTACAGGAATGGCGACAACGGGTCTCCTTGGCGGAGGCCCCTCTTCAGCTTGAACCATTTGGTGGGGGTCCCGTTGACGAGGATGGCAACCTTGCCGTTCGAGATACACTGCTCGATCCACCCGCACCATTTTTGGTTGGCTCCCAAACAACGTAGGATATGCATGAGGAATTCCCAGTTGACATTGTCAAAGGCTTTCTCAAAGTCCGCCTTAATGCCGACACAGTTGATGTGCTGACTGGTTCCCCAGCTGATAAGCTCGCTGGCGGTGACGAAGGAGTCCAGGATGACTCTTCCTTTAAGGAAAGCGGACTGCGATGGGGAAATGATCCTGTGCATCTCTTTGACCAGCCGGTTGGCCAGTAGCTTGGAGATAATTTTCTGGATACAGTTGATCAGACTGATAGGGCGATAATCATTGGCTGACAGATGTGCCGGGCCTCTGCTCCGTAGCCGGGCCGGTCTTCTTCTAGCTTTCCTGGCGTTGAAGCTTGATCAGTTCGTTTGACTTGTAGATAATAGTCAACCTTTCTGTAAAATTACAAGTTGAGCCGCTAATGTTGTAGATTACATTTGTTTCTTATGGTTATTGTAGTATGTGAGTCGCAACACATCGTGCACCTTTTCCACACAAAACAAGATCTGAATCTAATTTATAGTCTGATGACATAACATGCATAAGATCGTCTATTTAATCGGTTCGGATGTGCATACAAATTTGTTGGTCAAAATTATTTTTCACTATACTTTGTCGAATTTGATCAAAATTCAGTAGAAAGCACCGGACATTATACATACTATCTAACTGTCTAAACAGTGATGGTAATATTACTATCGCGTTGTTTATTTAGTTTCAAAAAGATTTTCGTTCTTCTTCCTAATTTAATATATCATCTTCCTAATTTGTTTTTCTCGAGTCTACAGCATTTTGAATTTTTTTTTTTTAAGGTAAACTTTACAATTGTCCTCCTCTAGGGTTCAAAAATTAATGGTTCTTTGTTGTCACGCCCCGGGGTCGAAACTGCGACCCGGGCTCGCCAACAGATCCGCCACCTATGCCAAAACCCGCATAGGCGAAGCGTCTAACCTGCAAAAGGTAGTACTATAGCTACACAAATATCAGAGCTGAAATAAAATGCTGTAGAATAAAATTCAATTACTATACATCTTGAAATAAAGTACAATATCCATTCCTCAAATACAGGTAATCACATACAATGTCCTCACTACAGCATCTCTCAAGAAACTAAAACTATAGTACATCAGTCTCAACTCTGTCTCTCCAAATACAAAAGATCTCCCTCCAAGGATAACAGTAAATATCAGCTGACAGCTATCAGGAATCTCCAGCCAGGGGGTACAGCTGCACACATCGGGTGGTACAGATCTAGCTCGCGACTCCCTCGCCCCGAACAACGACCGAAGATCAGCAACTCCAATGAGGACTCTGCAAAACAGGGGGGAGAAGAGAAGAGGAAACAACAGTGGGGGTGAGAACCACTAGTAAACCAGTAGCCTCCCCCTGTGGGTAAAGCCTCAAGCTCCGGCGTACCCACTAAGTCTACTAGAGGCAAGAAAAGGGCAAGGGGTAAAGCTGTAACAGAACTACTGAATAAAAGGGGAAACCACCACAAGTATGCCTCTAAATGCAATACCGAAGGAAATGACGGTATGAATGCATCGGAAAACAGATCCTGACCAAATAGACCCAATCTAGACACCAGTAAAAACTGGTACTGCCTGCTCTGCTGTCGAACTCAAGAACTCAGTAGGGGACCAGCACATAAGGCTCGAAATCCCAAGGTGCCCGGCGCTCGGCACGGTGTAAAGCCTACTCCGGAGTGGCACTCGAGGGGAGCGACCCACACGAGTAAAGTATCACTGTATCAAGCATCTCTGTAACCACTGTCTCATAATAGCAGGACTGGATCATGACTATGATCAAAGTGGGAAACTCCGTCCACTAATGAAACCCCGATCCGATACAATAATACTCAAAAGTGGGAAATACCATCCACTAGAGAAATCTGATACCCAATCTGATGCAATAGTAAACATCCGGTCAACCGCCCAAAGTCCGCGGTCACCGCAATAACCCACAACCCGCAATTGGGTAAAATAATCAAGATCCGGTCAACCGCCTACTGTCCGCGGTTGCCGCAATAACCCACAATCCACATCAAGTACACCCTATCTCTGACCCTCAGGTCCCGGCTACACTATCCCAAACCTCTGCTCGAACTCGAGCTACATGACTCAAAAGTCTAAATAAGAAGGAGAAAGAAAGCAATCATGGTTTCTCCTAAGTCAAATCCCAATATGATAGTGTAGCAATAAAATAGTGGCCTATCTAGATGTCCAAATAAGCATGCAAAAGTCCTCATGTAATGTGAAAGGGAGAATATGTCAAATAACAGTTTACATGTGTAATAATTAATAATATCCACATAAATATCACCATCAGGCTAAAATCATCAGTCGACTACACATGTATAAGATCCCTGTTCCATAATAATTCCCAGAGTGAAACCCGCACATTGATATATCATTATGTCCCAACAGTTAATCCATTTAATCCGTTTTTCATAAAATCTGGGTGCTAATGTAGCATGTCAATTATCACAATTAAGTATGTTCCCGCAATCATGTCCCCTCAGTGATATTATCCCAAAACATGCTATATCCACATAATTAATCCCCCAAAGATAGGCTCACATGTATATCAGTCAATTAGGCATGATAATCAAACAATATGCTCAATAGTGGGGTTTTCTAATAAACTTAGTGAGTAAGTCAGATATAGAGGCAAGCAACAACCACCCACCTGAAGCGCTAACTGTCCGGGTCCATACAGCTGAAAATACCAAAAACTCCAATCCTGCGCTCCAACAAGTACAGTATACCCGAAACACTCCTGGCACAACACAAAGTCCACTAAATACATTTAGGTTCCCAAATATTGCTTTAATTAACCCATACAACAACAGTCCCGAAACTGTTAAATTATCACCTGCAGAAAGTGCCCAGAAAAATCCCATAAAAATATCACAGCGATCCTCGCATCGATAGCTTCGAAACGGTACCTTGCACGCCCAAATCCGAGTTCGGTAAGTCAAGTTATAAATTCGGCAAGGTGGTAATCCAAACATCAAACTGTGAAGAAAAACTGCACACTGTACACTGAGAAAACAGTAATTTTCACCTTCGAGACAATTTTCTAAAATCCCAGAAAAATCACCACTGTGTTCCTCGCGACGAGTAGATCAAAATCGACTCTTGAATCGTCTCGATCCGATGTTCCTAGGCTGAGATATAAATTCGGCAAGTTGGTGCTGTCCAAAATCCACCACAGAAAAATGGGGGTCAAAGATGCCTCGGGAAACGTGCCAAAACCTCGAAACCGAAAAGCGCAATCAAAATGAAAGTTGAAGCCTTATCTGTAAGGAGTCATCCGGCGCAAGAATCACTGAAAAAGGACCTCGGGGTAGCCCAGGGGAGCCAAAACATCACTGCTGCGCCGAAGAAGGAAACAGGAAAGGCAACGTCGCGCCGCACCGTAAAATGGGGAACCTCGGGATTCGTGCCTCCTAAAATCCTAGAACTTGGCAGGAAGATCAAGCATCAAGAGGTGAACAAATCTCCTTAAGGTGGCTCGGGCAGAGGATGCACGGTTTGGGAGAAAAAAGCCAAATGAGGAGGCTCGGGTTGGCTATTTATAGGCCATTCCAAACAAATCCCAAAATGACCAATGGGTCCCGGGTTTCGGGCGCCCGAAAATTTCCGGGCTGCTACAGTAACGGGCCCGGCCCGTTACTGTGCAGGCCCGGAACCACCACGGCCCGCCACGTGGCCCGCACAGTACCCGGCCCCGGCCCAGCCCACGATCCGTACCCGCACAGCGGATCCTGGCCGGACCGCTGGGCGTCCGACCCGGCCCATTGCGCGACACGTGTCCCCGAACACGAAACAGCGAGTCCGCCCAACCTCCTCGCGCCGCGTGGCCCTTCCTCGGTCAACGCAGCCATTGGCGCTGGCCAATAGACGGCCGCCACGTGGAGCACGCGTGCGCCACGTCGGCGCCGTGGCCGCCACGCCCGCCGCCCGCTGCCACGCCGCCTGCCGCCTGCTCCGCCTGTCGCCGCCGCCTGCCGTCCGTACGCGCACAGTGACGCGCCCAATCCTCGCGCGCCACGTGTCCAATCCAAACACTCGCTGCACCCGGTGCACGACAATCCCAACACCGAACCAACAACGTACTGCCACGTGTCTCCAACCGGTCCACCGTGCACCACGCACCGTCCCTGCCTGTCGCGCACAGTGGCGCGCCCAATCCCCGCGCGCCACGTGTCACGCCTCTCGCTCGCTGCACCCGGTGCACCCGACTTCATGAACCGAACCAATAGAATGATGCCACGTGTCTTCCCGCCCAGTCCACTGTGCACCGCACAACTTCGTAGACCGGGACCAGTGGACCACCCAATCCAGACACGCCACGTGGCACCCCGCTCCGGTGCACGCCTGCCGCGTGGACCGCGCGCCCTGCCCGCGCGCTGCGCGCTGCCCGCGCCTGCCCGCCGCCGTGCTGCCGCCTGCCCGAGGCCGCGCCGCCGCTCTCCGCCGCTGCCCGCCGCCGCCGGTTGCCGCCGGCGATCGCCGGAAGTACTGTTCCGGCGTGAACAGTAACCCGAGCTCCGAATTGACAAGTGGGTAGTCCATTTTGACCGTTTTCGCGCGCTGAATCCGAATTTGACGTCCGTTTCGCCAAATTCCAACTCTAAAAATTGCCGGAGGCTCCCGGAAGTGTATTCTTAGCCCGAACTTCGTGCGGAGCCCAATTTAAATATCCGATTCGCGCGAAACCACTTCTAAACCCTCCACGGGGTCCTCCGATCACTCACATGATCCATTTGAGCCCGAAGTCCAACACTTGTGTCCAATTATGCCCCAAACACCTCCAACACACCATGTAGGCCTCCAATAGCCACCCCAACGCACTGTAGCAGCTCTGCGGAGATCCGGGTCATCACATCCTCCCCCACTAAAAGAAAGTTTCGTCCTCGAAACTAAAGTCGTTCCCCAACACGGAATCTCAACCAAATAAAGGGGGTAAACATCCAATCATCCACCACTCAAGCTCCCAAGGCTGACAAGTACCTCCTCCAAAGGCGCGATGCGGTCCTCGGGTCTCCAACTAGAACAAAGTAAAGGCGGGCACTCCAGAAAAACCGCACCAACTCAACCAAGTGCAGCTGGGCTAACTGCTCGAGCTACCAAGTAATCTGCATCGGTACACAAGCCTCCGCTCTTCCCAGGGCCTCAGATAATCCAACCACAAGTCCATCGGCACAACAAGCTCGATCCAAGTACCTCTGTACTCCCGGGGCATCCGATATAAGTCCTCCAACTGGTCACGTAAACTCTGATCTCTAATCCAAAAACCAACAGGGTGTAGAAACACCTCCCCAACTCTCGGGCATCAGCACACAACTATAAGCAGTCGGAAGAACCAGATCGCAAATCAATCTTCGAGAAGATCCAGTACCCTTGCAGCTGGTAAATCCAATCCTCCAGGCTCGACAAAGGGTACCTGCTCCAGACGATCACTTCATCCAATTCCGGGAGTTGTGCCCTCAACTCCCAAACCAGTGATGTGTTAGGCACTCCGAAAGGAAAAGAGCCCTCAGTGACACCATCATACGCCACGTCTGCCTCGACAGTCCACACAGCGCCAGCTGTGGCATCAACAAGCTCGACCTCTGACAGCTTTCCTGCTCCAGGTATCCGCCACCACAGTGGCCCTATCAGGGTGATATTGGATGCTTGCCACAAATCCAACTGTAGCTTCATAGCTACTATGGGAGGTATCACAGTATATCACAAATCCATCTCCCAACACTGGCGATGCTGAAATCAGGGCTGGTATCAATCTCATCACCAATTCGTCAAGCTCTGCTGGCACTATCCGGCTCACAAGCTCCTCACCTCAACAAATAACTGCCGGTCTCAGCCATTCTCGCATAGCATCCATTTTGGCTGGATTTCCACCATCGCCTCTGATGGCTAGACTCAGTGATCCAAGATGATATGCTCTCGAAGCTAAAACTCGCGCCACAACAACTTGGCACACAGCTTCTTCCTAATAAACCTTGTTACACCACCTACAAGTACTCCACCAGCTCCTCTTAACCATACAGAGATGGGGTAAAATCAAAATATCCCCGAAGAATATCTCCAATAATTCTTCCAAGTGCAGCAAGAATACACAATTCCTCAGATCTTAAAGACGACAGGCATTAGTCGTTCCATTTATCCTCACTGTACTCACAATGCCCCTACCGGGTCCAGAACCCCATCTTGGCGGAATACTCAACTGTAGGATCCCAAACAGATACATGTATCCTAAGCAGACCACTGTCGGGGTATAACTCCATCAAAAGGTCCTAAATAATATCCAGACCTGCCTGCGGTCATCCCGCACAAGGACCCTCACTGTCGTGTGTCCACGACGTGACATCACCACCGTGTATCAACGGTGTGGCATCACCACCGTACATCAACGGGGTGGCACTAGGTTGAACAGACCCTCGATCCATCAGATCCTGCGACTGCGCCATCAGCTCTGTCGGCTCTACAGGTGATATCCAATGAGGCGCTATCGGGGTTGGCGTGGTTCCCTGAACCACGTCAATCGCAATCTCAATCTCCCTAATCGACGGCATCATTATCAGCTTCGGTGGAATCACACCCGGGATCTCATGATGACAGGGATATCCTTGCGTCCCGGTGCCGCCGTAAGCACCTCTCGCATTGTCGCTACAACTTGTGTACTCTGACTGTCTCAAAGAACAAGTCTCTAATGTCTGCCTTGCAGAAGATCATAATCTTCTCTCTCCGCAGTTATACACCATGTGGCACTATGCCAACCAACCCCACGCACAGGGTCAAACACTGACCAGGTACAAATACCAATTAATCCGCCGATACCACTCGAGGTCTCAACTGCACTGGACATAATCCACAAGCTTCCCCCACATGCACCACCCCAACAGGAATCTGTACCTCAAGTGCATGTGGTAACAAATCTACCTCTAGTCCATGCAGGAATGCATCATGCTCCAACTCTGGCTGCTGTGATGAAATCACACCTGCGACGACCCAATCTACTGCCTTGGTGCCCTCCACCCAGGCAGCACAGTCTCAATCGCTCACTGTAGGTAGTCGTCACTTAATCTGCCTGCAAAAATCAAGGCTATCCACAAAAGGAGCACAATTCTCCGCCTTTGCTCATACTGAGGTGATGAATACGGTCTTTCGCAGACAACAAATCCACGCTACCGCTGCGCCACTCTGATAACGATGCTGATGCTGTCACCGGGGTCCACCTGACCTCTGACATCTCAGAAAATCCACTATTGCAATCGTCATATGACAAAACACAATTGATTCCTGCAATTCCTCATTCAATCATCCTTACTCAGCTCACCCCTCAAACACATCCAGTGTACCCCAAACACAAATGTTATCAATCACAAAGGGTAACCTTCCTTCGGGTAAGCTTTACATAATCTGTCCACAAGGATGTCCACCATCCAAAAGGAACACGAAAGGGCCTCCGCCAGCCGATCTGTCCCCCAACACTTAGCGCCAGGCGCCTCAATCCAGAACTCGCCTCTGGCGGCAGATCCCTATCCACGGGAACTGCAACAGTACGCTCCACACACAATACCTACTCCATCGAGGCATCCAAAATTCAAAATCCAAAACAGAGGAATCAGATAAACTCAAAGGGTATCCTGGCGCAATCCACTCCCAATCGCACACATCCTACGCGCCTCGTCCCTCGAAACCTGGAGCGTACAGTTCAACAACTGCCCCAACTCTCCAGCACAGGGAGACCCTCAATTGATCACTCCATCACCACCAACCACGATTTTGCCTCCAAAGGCTCCAACTTAATTCCATGAATCAGGGTGGTTCATCTGCCAAAACTGGCTCCATCGATCAATGATGTCCCACAACTCATCGGCTGTCAACTATCCACCCCACCTCGGTGCCTCGACACTAAACATTGGCACGGAGGGGGCTACTCGCCCTTTCGGCGCCACAGAAATCACTGCTGCTGAGGATACTGTAACCAGGTGGTCTCAGGAGAAAAACACTGTCGGGCTGCCCACCGCTCCGACAACTGTGTCACCTAGACCAGCGGCTCACTCTGCTGCTGATAAACCTCAGACAATCCTGTCATCTGGGTCCGGAGCTCTCTAACCTCAATCCGAATATTCAGCCCCAAAACAATCCGCTCAAACTCCACTGCTGTGACGAGTGCGCACCAATCCGCACAACGCGTCGGGGAGACACCGCTCACCACGACTAACTGCACCACAGCACAAAACAAAACTCGACCCAATCCGGCGAGAGTCTAGAGCATGTCAACCGTTCCGCCGCATTATGTTGTCTGCAGCCAACATAATTGCTTAGGAGAATAAACATGCCAATCACCCATCCCATCCCTCGGGAGAGGTATAAAACTCAATCAGGACTCTCGCAAAACTCACGACTCTCACGAAGTCATCCTAGGGTCCAACCATAAGCCTAGGGTTCCTACGGTCCCAACTGACCTATCCCTAAGCTCTGATACCAACTTAATCTGTCACGCCCCGGGGTCGAAACTGCGACCCGGGCTCGCCAACAGATCCGCCACCTATGCCAAAACCCGCATAGGCGAAGCGTCTAACCTGCAAAAGATAGTACTATAGCTACACAAATATCAGAGCTGAAATAAAATGCTGTAGAATAAAATTCAATTATTATACATCATGAAATAGAGTACAATATCCATTCCCTCAAATACAGATAATCATCATACAATGTCCTCAGTACAGCATCTCTCAAGAAACTAAAACTATAGTACATCAGTCTCAACTCAGTCTCTCCAAATACAAAAGATCTCCCTCCAAGGATAACAGTAAAATCAGCCAACAGCTACAGGAATCTCCAACCAGGGGATACAGCTACACTCCTCGGGTGGTACAGATCTAGCTCGTGACTCCCTCGCCCCGAACAACGACCGAAGATCAGCAACTCCAATGAGGACTCTGCAAAACAGGGGGAGAAAAGAAGAGGAAACAACAGTGGGGGTGAGAACCACTAGTAAACCAGTAGCCTCCCCCTGTGGGTAAAGCCTCAAGCTCCGGCGTACCCACTAAGTCTACTAGAGGCAAGAAAAGGGCAAGGGGGTAAAGCTGTAACAGAACTACTGAATAAAAGGGGAAACCACCACAAGTATGCCTCTAAATGCAATACCGAAGGAAATGACGGTATGAATGCATCGGAAAACAGATCCTGACCAAATAGACCCAATCTAGACACCAGTAAAAACTGGTACTGCCTGCTCTGCTGTCGAACTCAAGAACTCAGTAGGGGACCAGCACATAAGGCTCGAAATCCCAAGGTGCCCGGCGCTCGGCACGGTGTAAAGCCTACTCCGGAGTGGCACTCGAGGGGAGCGACCCACACGAGTAAAGTATCACTGTATCAAGCATCTCTGTAACCACTGTCTCATAATAGCAGGACTGGATCATGACTATGATCAAAGTGGGAAACTCCGTCCACTAATGAAACCCCGATCCGATACAATAATACTCAAAAGTGGGAAATACCATCCACTAGAGAAATCTGATACCCAATCTGATGCAATAGTAAACATCCGGTCAACCGCCCAAAGTCCGCGGTCACCGCAATAACCCACAACCCGCAATTGGGTAAAATAATCAAGATCCGGTCAACCGCCTACTGTCCGCGGTTGCCGCAATAACCCACAATCCACATCAAGTACACCCTATCTCTGACCCTCAGGTCCCGGCTACACTATCCCAAACCTCTGCTCGAACTCGAGCAACATGACTCAAAAGTCTAAATAAGAAGGAGAAAGAAAGCAATCATGGTTTCTCCTAAGTCAAATCCCAATATGATAGTGTAGCAATAAAATAGTGGCCTATCTAGATGTCCAAATAAGCATGCAAAAGTCCTCATGCAATGTGAAAGGGAGAATATGTCAAATAACAGTTTACATGTGTAATAATTAATAATATCCACATAAATATCACCATCAGGCTAAAATCATCAGTCGACTACACATGTATAAGATCCCTGTTCCATAATAATTCCCAGAGTGAAACCCGCACATTGATATATCATTATGTCCCAACAGTTAATCCATTTAATCCGTTTTTCATAAAATCTGGGTGCTAATGTAGCATGTCAATTATCACAATTAAGTATGTTCCCGCAATCATGTCCCCTCAGTGATATTATCCCAAAACATGCTATATCCACATAATTAATCCCCAAAGATAGGCTCACATGTATATCAGTCAATTAGGCATGATAATCAAACAATATGCTCAATAGTGGGGTTTTCTAATAAACTTAGTGAGTAAGTCAGATATAGAGGCAAGCAACAACCACCCACCTGAAGCGCTAACTGTCCGGGTCCATACAGCTGAAAATACCAAAAACTCCAATCCTGCGCTCCAACAAGTACAGTATACCCGAAACACTCCTGGCACAACACAAAGTCCACTAAATACATTTAGGTTCCCAAATATTGCTTTAATTAACCCATACAACAACAGTCCCGAAACTGTTAAATTATCACCTGCAGAAAGTGCCCAGAAAAATCCCATAAAAATATCACAGCGATCCTCGCATCGATAGCTTCGAAACGGTACCTTGCACGCCCAAATCCGAGTTCGGTAAGTTAAGTTATAAATTCGGCAAGGTGGTAATCCAAACATCAAACTGTGAAGAAAAACTGCACACTGTACACTGAGAAAACAGTAATTTTCACCTTCGAGACAATTTTCTAAAATCCCAGAAAAATCACCACTGTGTTCCTCGCGACGAGTAGATCAAAATCGACTCTTGAATCGTCTCGATCCGATGTTCCTAGGCTGAGATATAAATTCGGCAAGTTGGTGCTGTCCAAAATCCACCACAGAAAAATAGGGGTCAAAGATGCCTCGGGAAACGTGCCAAAACCTCGAAACCGAAAAGGGCAGTCAAAAGAAAGTTGAAGCCTTATCTGTAAGGAGTCATCCGGCGCAAGAATCACTGAAAAAGGACCTCGGGGTAGCCCAGGGGAGCCAAAACATCACTGCTGCGCCGAAGAAGGAAACAGGAAAGGCAACGTCGCGCCGCACCGTAAAATGGGGAACCTCGGGATTCGTGCCTCCTAAAATCCTAGAACTTGGCAGGAAGATCAAGCATCAAGAGGTGAACAAATCTCCTTAAGGTGGCTCGGGCAGAGGATGCACGGTTTGGGAGAAAAAAGCCAAATGAGGAGGCTCGGGTTGGCTATTTATAGGCCATTCCAAACAAATCCCAAAATGACCAATGGGTCCCGGGTTTCGGGCGCCCGAAAATTTCGGGCTGCTACAGTAACGGGCCCGGCCCGTTACTGTGCAGGCCCGGAACCACCACGGCCCGCCACGTGGCCCGCACAGTACCCGGCCCACGGCCCAGCCCACGATCCGTACCCGCACAGCGGATCCTGGCCGGACCGCTGGGCGTCCGACCCGCCCATTGCGCGACACGTGTCTCCGAACACGAAACAGCGAGTCCGCCCAACCTCCTCGCGCCGCGTGGCCCTTCCTCGGTCAACGCAGCCATTGGCGCTGGCCAATAGACGGCCGCCACGTGGCGCACGCGTGCGCCACGTCGGCGCCGTGGCCGCCACGCCCGCCGGCCCGCTGCCACGCCGCCTGCCGCCTGCTCCGCCTGTCGCCGCCGCCTGCCGTCCGTACGCGCACAGTGACGCGCCCAATCCCCGCGCGCCACGTGTCCAATCCAAACACTCGCTGCACCCGGTGCACGACAATCCCAACACCGAACCAACAACATACTGCCACGTGTCTCCAACCGGTCCACCGTGCACCACGCACCGTCCCTGCCTGTCGCGCACAGTGGCGCGCCCAATCCCCGCGCGCCACGTGTCACGCCTCTCGCTCGCTGCACCCGATGCACCCGACTTCATGAACCGAACCAATAGAATGATGCCACGTGTCTTCCCGCCCAGTCCACTGTGCACCGCACAACTTCGTAGACCGGGACCAGTGAACCACCCAATCCAGACACGCCACGTGGCACCCCGCTCCGGTGCACGCCTGCCGCGTGGACCGCGCGCCCTGCCCGCGCGCTGCGCGCTGCCCGCGCCTGCCCGCCGCCGTGCTGCCGCCTGCCCGAGGCCGCGCCGCCGCTCTCCGCCGCTGCCCGCCGCCGCCGATTGCCGCCGGCGATCGCCGGAAGTACTGTTCCGGCGTGAACAGTAACCCGAGCTCCGAATTGACAAGTGGGTAGTCCATTTTGACCGTTTTCGCGCGCTGAATCCGATTTTGACGTCCGTTTCGCCAAACTCCAACTCTAAAAATTGCCGGGGGCTCCCGGAAGTGTATTCTTAGCCCGAACTTCGTGCGGAGCCCAATTTAAATATCCGATTCGCGCGAAACCACTTCTAAACCCTCCACGGGGTCCTCCGATCACTCACATGATCCATTTGAGCCCGAAGTCCAACACTTGTGTCCAATTATGCCCCAAACACCTCCAACACACCATGTAGGCCTCCAATAGCCACCCCAACGCACTGTAGCAGCTCTGCGGAGATCCGGGTCATCACATTTGTTCTCTGTAATTTAATTTTTATTTCATCAAAAAAAAATACTGTGCCAAGTAAGGTGACAAAGTAAAAAATTTTGAGAATTATTAGTGGCAAAATAAAAAAAAGCTAAACAAGGGAAGGGCAAAATATAACCTTTTAAACTACAGAGTGGGGGTGGGGATAAAATGCAAATACGTTGAACTATAGGAGGCAATATAAAATTTATCCACACTTCTAAAATAGAATCTATGATACCTATCTTATTTATTCTAAGATAAAAATTTTCTCACTAATTATATTGATGTGATCAATAAAATTTATTTTATTTTAAAATGTACATATATTCTATTTAGTATTTACCATAGTATTTTTTTTTTTTTTTAGAAACTAGCCATTAATAAAGAACTTAATGAAGTACATTAATAATTCATGAGTAAAATAATTTATTTGAAGCACGAAAACATTGTTTTAAATGAGATTTTCAACTTAATGATCAATTTCACGATTATAATATTTAATCTTACAATTTTCATTTAATAAAGTTACTTGAAATGCTACGGATCGTACGGATCATACTAATCAAAAAAAATTAAACCAAAAGTACTACGACTCTTTAAAAAAAAAAAAAAAAAACCGTACTTAGCACACCACTGACATTGTGTACCATTTTAAAAATATTTTATTTATTTTTGAAAGATCAAAATAATTTTATTAATTTTAAAAAAATTTAAATATCCTTTTTTTTTTCTAGAGTTTATTTATAGAAATAAATTTTTAAAAAATATTTTAGATATCAAAAGATAAATTAAAATCTTTCAATAATGATAAAGGGAAACTATAAGCAAAAGCCTACAATGTTTTTAATAAAATTGTCCAAAATATCTCATCCGGACTTACTCGGATAAAAAGATAGATAGTATACAAATAAAAAAATTATTAATTTAAATTTTGGATATGCGTCGGATATTTATATTTATATCCGATTTGGATCCGATCTTTTAATATTTAGGGTTTGAAATAGTTTTCAAATCTGTATTCAAACCCGAATTCGGATCCGAACCTGAATCCAGTAAAATACCAAATAGTAATATCGGTTGAAGTATGATTATTTTTTTATTGTTCATATGTTCATAAAAAGTGATGATCTTTTTTTATATTTGAATATTTGGTTATTTATTTTGAACGAATTTTATTGAATTAGGTGAAACGTATTATAAATGAAAGATTTATAATTTGTCCATAAATCGCTTAATAAACTTTATATATATTTGTAGATTTGAATTTAAGAAGATAGTATACCAATAGTGACTATTCATACCTTCTCAAATAGAACAAATAAGTATATTAGTAACTTAAGTATTCAGATACGAATCCAATTCAAAGTTAAATAAATTAGATATGTATTTATTTTCTATCCAATTTTTTTTAGAGTATGAATATAATATATCAACTATTCGACTCATCCACGAATTAACATCTCTAGTTTTTAATCTAATGGAATATTTTGCAGGTGCTTTCCTTGAAAGCTAAATATTGACATTTGAGTCATAGGTTGCATACTACTCATCCATATAATCTGCCTTAATTGCTGGGCAGCTTGTTTATGATCATTGTCTAAGTTCAGCAACTTTTCTAAATAAATTTAATAAATTTTTAAAAAATACTTATTTATATCAAATTAGCTCATTCCATCATAAATTTATTTTTTATAGAAAAAAAAAATTAAGTAACATATTTGTGAAATTATACAAAATAATTATTATTTTTTAAAACTTTAATATGTTAAAAAATAATATTTTATATAAAAAAATATTAAATATAAAAATATTATTTTTTTACTAACATATATTTTTAATCACAGCAATTATTTTATATAATTTTATAATATTACGTCACTTCCAAGCCAATTATTAATGGACATGTGATTTCTAGAAGATTTGGCCGTGGATTTCCCCTATCAAATTTCACTCTCAACTGAGATTATGAAACTATAAACAGTACAACAAAATTAAATTTTATATATATATATATAAATAATATTTTTATATAAATATTTTATTTATATTTCATCTATATTTTATCTATATCTAAAATTAAATTATAGAGACATATTTTTAAAATAAATTATAATAATATGTTACTATACACCCTAACGATTGCACATATAGTAACACTAATAATAAGTATCGATATTTTTGTTAGCGAAACTCTTTTTAATTTTTAGAAATATTTAAAAATATCGTTATAATATAATTTTGTTGTAGTAAAATTATCCAAATCTAAAAATACCGAAAATAATATTAGTGCTAATCCTTTCTCTCTCTTAATATATATATATATATATATATATATATATATATATATATATATATATATATATATATATATATATATAAACTAGTGCTGATCCTTCGTATAGGATTTGCTATGCACAAAATTGGATACCGCGTATACAAAATAATGTGAATTAATTATACTTAAAAATTAACGAGTGGATATAGTACTTTGTGCGTAGACTCGCAGCAAATTAATTTGCTTCCATATATCTTAGTCCTCTCCTCCCATCATTTAAAATCCGGTCATGTGTCCACACTGTTCCCCACGAGACCTACTCCAGTAGGAAAAAATATGAGTCCTCCAACTTTGACTCAATTGCACTGAGCCATTTGAAATTTAAAATATAAAAAACATGCAAGAGGAAATTGCATATTTAATTCTCTTTTATTCTTAAATTTTAATTTATTATAGTTCTTAAATATAATTTTATGTTTGGTAATGCGATAATAATTAATAATTAAGATGTATATATATGTTAGTTTGTTACATTTTATTTACATCGAAGATGCATTAATTTTGAAGTAGTAGTTATTCTAAAATAAAAAACTAAAACAAATTGGAAGTTCATATATATATATATATATATATATATTTGTACACACAATATTTTTCAATTTTTTAAGATGACTTATATAAAATATATCTTAGCCTACAAAATAAAACATAAATCTTTTAACTAAATGATAAATCTAGATGTGTATGATAAAGAGTTGGCGAGGGCAAGGTTTAAAATACTCTCTCTCTTCTCTCTCTCTCTCTCTCTCTCTCTCTCTCTCGCTTTGAAGTCAACTTAGCACATCGTCTTCAGTACTGCACAACATGGCCACTTCTTAAATATTTAATCTTAGTTACAATTTATGTATATATATATACATATTTCTCCAAAATTCCTCTTCTAAGTTATTATAGTTAATTAGTTAGAGTGTGTGTGTATATATATATCCAATCCCCTCTCCTCTTATATTTCCACAACCATCCTATCTCTCTCTCTCTCTCTCTCTCTCTCTCTCTTTGTGGTGTTTTGGGTCATTTTTGTTTGCCATGGGAATCCAATCTACTTCCCCAGAATTTTCCAAATCTAACAAGGTATATATATATATATGTATGCCTCTCTCTCTCTCTCTCTCTCTCTAATGGGTTTTAGTCCTTACTATCATGTGTGCAAGATTGCATTTAGATCAAAAATATATTTACTCACTTCTAGAATCCGACTCCCCCACAACTTTACATATTTAGCAGTTCAAGTCGTAGAAGGGCTTGATGACTGTTATTCAAGATTTCAAGTTCATATCTTAATAATTTTATATTTTCTGCTAAGCTTATTTCTGAACAATGAACAGAGTTAATTTAGAAATACACTGAATAGATAACTTAGCGTAATCCATGTATACTCATCAAACACCACAAACTCCTATAAATATGTTGCCTCAATGGGAAGGCAATTTGTGTGGCTTCCCTTTTTCTGTTTTTTTTTTTTTTTTTTTTTTTTTTTTTTTTTTATTTTTTATGGTCACCAATTAATGCTAATAACCAAATTAACTAAGCTCGTTTGATTTTGATGATCTCTAATTAATTAGTGTCGTCCGTATGAGCAATATATATACTAACTTGTATATATAATGTATCAGCAATATATCAGCATGTCATCATATCTATACAGGAATTTAAAGATTTAAGATTTTTTTCTCTATATTCGTGAAACATGGATTATTAATTCTAAGTTTTTTTTTCTCTTTAGAAGCCCCATAGAATTTACCCTTGGTTTTCTCTTCATTATTATTGTTCTCTTTAAATTTAGTGACTTTTTTATTTTAATTATTACTGTTTTTAAAATAGGGGCAATTTCCTATGTACCCCTAAAAATTTTTCTGTTTTCAGATTTATCCTTCTTAGAAGGCTAATATTAAAACTACCCTTCTTACGTTCCAACTTCTTTCCAAAATACCCCTGAAGTTAAACTCTGTTAGTGTACCGTTTGAAACTGCCGTTATCTGTGTGTAATTACTATTTTGCCCTTTCAAATAAACTCTAAAATCCTAAACCCCTAAACCCAAAAACCCTAAACCCTAAATCCTAAAACCCTAAACCCTAAACCCTAAAACCCTAAACCCTAAACCCTAAAAACCCTAAAAAATCCTAAACCCTAAACCCTAAAACCCTAAACCCTAAACCCTAAAACCCTAAAAAATCCTAAACCCTAAATCCTAAACCCTAAACCGGGGCAAAATAGGTATATCTGATAGTTTTCAACTCCGATTATTATTTAACTCTAGTAACCCTAGTTAACTTAACAAAGGAAAACGGTAGGGATATTTTTAATAACGGTGGAACGCATGAAGGGTATATTGGAAAGAAAAAAATAAGAGGGGTAAATCAGATATTCCTTCATATTTTAGGGATACACAGGCAATTATCCCTTTAAAATATATGTTCGATCATTCTTATAATCTTGTAGGGCAATAACTATTATGACCTATATATATTGGCTGCATTAAAAGACCTTAATATTAAATATATAAAATATTAAAATAATCCAAGTAGGCCATAAAAACAAAAAAAGAAAAAAGAAAAAAAGAAAAAAAGAAAAAAAGAATCAAGTGTGTTCAATGCTAGAGCTGGACCAAAGCTGGCTTCTGATATTTAATTATATGTGTCATATAAACTATTTGAATTATAAAATTGAGATTTTATATTTTTAAAAGTATTTAATCGTTGGTGTTCGTAAATTTTTAGTATTTAAATAAAATGATGTGTTGATAGAATAATAATAATTTTTTTGAGTTAACTGAGTGGTTGGTGAAATAAAATGATTTAAGAAATGAAATTAGTCAAAGGGATAGATCTAACGGAAGAAAACTTATAACCACAAATTAATTGGTGCTTGTACAAGCATAGTAGCAAGACTCTTGAATTATATGATGATATATATATATAGTATGACTTATATACTTTCAAAAGCACAAACTCAAATATACTTGTAAATTTTTTATCAATCAATTTGTATTGAAATTTGTGCTATTTATTTTTTTCTTTCTTTCTCTTTAGTTGACTTTATAATAGTACAAATCTCAATGAAAATTTAATGATAAAAAATTCACAAGTATGATTTAGCTTGTGTTTTTAAAAGTATATAAGCTCTATTATATCTATATATATAGAGAGAGAGAGAGAGAGAGAGAATTCAGCTAGAATACTATCGATAGCACCAAGCAATTGGTATTATCAAATTTTCAGCCGTTGGATGAAAAGATATGCGGTTGGAATTATAGTGGTTCATAAAATTTTTACTATTCAACCGACCACCTAGAAAACCCTAGAGGACCACTATTATCTTACATACATTTTTTAATCCAAAGGCTAAAAAGTTGATAGCACCAATCATTTGGTCCTATCGATAATATTCCAGCCTAATTCTATATATGCTACTTCTATATCCAATTTTCTGTGTAGATCTTACACCCCACCTATTCAAAGATGAGTTTTTTCATCTATCACTTCGAAGTGATGGATAAAATTTATTCCATTTTAAAATAGATGGAGTGTAAGATGTACACTTTTTTTGAAGTGTACACTTAGCATTTTCAATATATATATATATATATATATATATATATATATATATATATATATATAACAACTGTAATTTTTGACTTGTTATGTTCTCATTTACCAAGTCAACAAAGAAACAGGGGTAGGTTACAAGTTGTTTAATTAAGATTAATTTAGGATTATTAAAATGCTCGTTTCCATATTTTAGGGCATATTTGGTTTCTAATAAAGTATAATAATGCTCTTTTGGTAATTAATTGATGGACCTATTTGATTCTGCTTCTTCCTTTTACTTTTATTGGGCATTTAGTAAATTAGAAAGTTTGAAACTTTTATAGTAGCAGAAAAAAAAAAAAAAAAAATTAGGTCAAAAAGTAAAAACTTTTATTATAGTAGAAGCAGCTAAAATAAATAAATAAATAAAATAGTGCTTCTTTTAATAGTACAGTATAGAGATTTTATTAAAGGGGTAATTTCATACCGATCCAATACCAAATAGCAGATAAAATTTTATAAAATTTAAGTTATCAAATTTATCTCTTAAAAAAATATTTATTTTGTAAATATGTTGCTCCAAAAATTCTGATTCGTTTATATATTTCTGCCGTTTGATTCACTATTAATTTTTTTAACAAAAAAATTTTGAAAAAATAAATGTGATAAAATAAGTTTTGTAAAATATTTTTACCGAAAATAATCACCCCTTAGATTCCCAATCCAGCTCTGAGTTTTATCGTTTAGCATTTGATGTAACAATATTTATTTATTTACTTATTTATATTTATATGTAAAGAAATAAAAAGATAACGAGATTCAAACACAGAACCTCATATTTGATATCATGCTAAATTATTTGAAACAATCTCGTTTTCAGTTTTCAAAAGGATAAGATATTGCCGGTGTTTTATTTTTAATATTTATAGTCAACAACAAATATAATTTTTGGTTAATTACCGAATCCTATTTGAGTAAAAATCTCATTCAGAAACGGTTTCAAAGTAATAAAAATATTTAAATATAAGTTAAGACTAATGCCGATAAATTTGTGGGTATCCGAACAGAATTGTGGGTATCCCAACAGAATAGGCTACACTCGATGTAACGGATCAGGTGTAGGATGTACACTCCATAAGAGGGTGTACACCTGGCATCATCCTATTTGAATATAGATAATGAGATTGAGATAACAATATTAAAGATATTGATCAAAATTATCTTATTTTGCATCTTCGATGATTTTGCATCTACGAAGATATTGATTATATATATATATATAAAGTAAATAGTAGAAAGAAGGATTCGTGAACAAGTTTTTGTAGGTTTATTATTATTATTATTATATTTGGTGATCTTCATATAAGTTTTTGCACCATCTCTTTTCATCATGGTACGTAAATACGTATAATACGACTGCTTTGATTTGTTTTGTTTGAAAAGTTGTTTGATTTAATTTGCATGTTCAAATGTTCAAATATTCAAAGGCTAATGCAAACTGGTGTGCAAATTAAATTTTGATGCAGCAGCAGGCGGCGGCGACCGACAAGGCGACCGGCAAGGCGATCGACGACTGGCTTCCGATCACGTCGTCGCGGAACGCGAAATGGTGGTACTCCGCCTTCCACAACGTCACGGCCATGGTCGGCGCCGGCGTCCTCAGCTTGCCCTACGCCATGTCCGAGCTCGGATGGTACGAATACATTCATCGATCGTAAACCATCTTAAAATTTGTCCTTTTTTTTTTTTTACTGTAAGACACAATGATTTATTTCCGTAGGCTAATTTATTGAAAAATTTAAAATCAAAATTTGTTGCCCTATGTATGGTGTGCCTTAATTCTAATTCAATCTAAGAAAGAGCCGCGGGTAAAACTAGTAATTCGATCCGATTTCGATTTCTGAATACACTGGATGTTCAGATTGTAAGTTTCGACTGCGATCTAATTACAATAATTTTGAAACCAAAGAACATTCTTTTTCAAAGTATAAGTGATTACTTTTTTTTATTTGATAGATAGTAGTTGTAATTTTTTTGTTTTTGTGCATGGAACAGTACCTCTGATGATCTTTCAATCAGGTGTCAATGTTTAAATTGCACTCAGTTGTTGGTACATTATTTTTTTTTTTGAGAGAAAGGCAGCATGCTGCCGCTTCATTCATAGCGAAGGGTGAATTTAGCAAATGGGCAGCCGAGGTTGCGAAGAGCAATCAGCCCAAAAAAAAAAAAAAAAAAAAAAAAAAAAAAAGTAAGTTATGTACAGTATTTAAGCCAGTTATCACGGTGATTGGTACATTATTATCTGGAGAACATATATATATATGCAATTGAAATGATTATTTTAAGAAAATTTATTTTGTGTTGCAGGGGACCAGGAATCACGGTGATGATACTGTCGTGGATCATAACGCTGTACACGCTGTGGCAGATGGTGGAGATGCACGAGATGGTACCCGGGAAGCGGTTCGACCGGTACCACGAGCTGGGGCAGCACGCCTTCGGGGAGAAGCTGGGGCTGTGGATAGTCGTGCCGCAGCAGCTGGTGGTCGAAGTTGGCGTCAACATCGTCTATATGGTCACCGGTGGCAGGTCACTCAAGAAGTTCCACGACACCATCTGCCCAGACTGCAAGAACATCAAACTCACCTACTTCATCATGATCTTCGCCTCCGTCCACTTCGTCCTCTCGCAGCTCCCCAACTTCAACTCCATCTCTGGAGTCTCCCTGGCCGCCGCCGTCATGTCCCTTAGGTATATACTTTCCTATGTTCATATCATAATCATTACTTTTTCAGTTCAGTTCAGTCACAACTGTAATAACTACCGTATTTACTACTGAACACTGCTGCACAATTCAATTCCGGTTCTGATGTGCTGCTTAAAATTTTAAATTTTGAGTTGGATCAAGAGAAATATCGTGTAACGCTTGCGATTTACAGCTACTCGACCATAGCATGGGGAGCTTCTGTGGACAAAGGGAAGCAATCCAATGTGGAGTACGGCTACAGCTCCTCGAGCAAAGCAGGTACGGTGTTCAACTTCTTCAATGCGCTAGGCGACGTCGCCTTCGCGTACGCGGGCCACAACGTTGTGCTGGAGATCCAGGCGACCATCCCCTCCACCCCCGAGAAGCCGTCGAAGAAGCCCATGTTGAAGGGTGTCATTGTGGCCTACATCATCGTCGCCATCTGCTACTTCCCCGTCGCCCTCATCGGTTACTGGGCCTTCGGGAACAGCGTCCAGGACAACATCCTCGTCACCCTCGATAAGCCGAGGTGGCTCATCGCGATGGCCAACATGATGGTCGTCGTCCACGTCATCGGAAGTTATCAGGTAACAAATGCAATAAGTTGCAGAACACTCAAAAAAGTTATTCTCCGCTGTTCTGCAAAACACTCAAAAAAGTTCTGAATTCTGATGTCAAGCCAAATACAAGATAACTAGGAGATAAAATGAAAAATTGTTCCAATTAAGTTATTTCCAGAACAAACTACGCGTTCGGCATCAAATTAATCTCTCTTAGTTCGACTGCAGCATTCTGCAACTATTGATGTTCTCAGTTTCGTCAGTAGCAGAATTCAAAAAATGAAAATGTATTTTTGTCGGTGCAGATCTACGCAATGCCTGTCTTTGACATGATGGAAACTGTGCTGGTGAAGAAGCTTGATTTCGCACCTGGTCTCACTCTTCGCCTCATCACGCGCTCCTTATACGTCGGTATGCCTCTTCTCCTTCATAGATTCTGATACTTTCCATATGCAATTATCAATGAAATTATCTATCCTCATACTTAATACAACCGCCAATATGTGTAGCTTTCACAATGTTCGTCGGGATAACATTCCCATTCTTCGGTGGGCTGCTTGGATTCTTCGGAGGATTCGCATTCGCCCCAACTACATACTTTGTAAGCCCCAAAATCTTTCAGAAACTTTGACATAAAATAACTTTTGCAATACTAATCTTTTCTAATATATATATATATATATATATATATATATATATATATTTTACAGCTTCCCTGTATCATGTGGCTTGCCATCTACAAGCCTAAAAGATGGAGCTTATCCTGGATAGCTAATTGGGTATGTTCATTCACTTTATCTGCTTACATTTACTAAATTTGATTTAAGAGGCCAAAGTATTGATCTTTTCTTGTGGCTGTTCATCAGATCTGCATCATTTTCGGGGTTATGTTAATGGTTTTGGCGCCGATCGGAGGGCTACGGCAGATCATCATGGAAGCAAAGACTTACAAATTTTACTCATAAACTAACACTAATCAAGAGATGGATCTAAAATTTTCAATTCGAGAGCTCTGAAATTTTATGTCCTGCATTACATTTAGTGGTTCCTTGTTTTCCAATAATTACTATGGTTGGCTTCTTTTATATATATATATATATATATATATATATATATATATATGATAAGAGCGTGGGAGTCGATTTAATTTAAATAGAATTGTCAGCATATGTATATATATATAAATCACTAGACTTTTTGTTTCATACAGCTCTGTACTCTATCCTTCATATTTGTCAGTAACAGTTGATTATCTTCTAAGTATTTACAGTCATCTTCAATCGGTTATATGCATAAAAAATTCCAAAACAAAAATAGATTAAAGCCAATAAAATCTCATGACATAATCATACAACCACCACACCAAAGATATAAAAAAACACACCATATAATCATATAACCACCACACCAAAGATATAAAAAATAAACACATCCCTCCAACACAAATTGAAGTAGTTTTATAAGTGACCATAGTAAGGAAGCAAACACTCAATGCCATAAACATCCACTATCAATTTCCACAACTTTTCACAACATGTAATTTGCAAGAGAGGATCCAGTCACCATGAACAATTGAACCAATAGAGGAGAAGGCTACATCACCATTTGTAGATAAGTTGCAGAACACTGAAAGTAGGTTGAGCACCGAAGAATTACAAAGTACCTCAAAGAAGCCCTATCACTGCAAAAAAAAACAAGAAGCCATCGTGGTGAACTCAGATCAAAGAGAATTTTCAAGTTGAACAACAAACCAAACACATTAGGAGCCACTGTGAGGAAAGCACATCCGTATAAAGGAATTAAACTGGAATATTAAAAAAAAAAAATTATGTTTCTCATCTATAAGTTGTCTTTGTACAGTTCAAGGGAGCACGAACAAAAAACATAAAATCATCAAAATCAACATACAATGTCCCCCCCACGTGATTCGACAAAGCAACGAAACATCAATCCATTTCTCTGCATATAAATATCGTCTGCTCCCTCCGAACAGTACAGGATACTTCAGGTCTGCTCCCTCCGAACAGTACAGGATACTTCAGATAGCAGCCATCGCCAAGTAGCATTTCCGCGAGAGTATTGAAGCTTTATATCAACTCGAAAGTCATGTGTTTTCCAATTCAGCGAACTATTGCTTAGCTCCGAAAATGAGGCCAAGTGCTCCACAAGCCAAAAACCAAAAGAACTTACAGCACCATCAACTTTGTTCGGTTAACCACTCAGTCACCGTCTTGAAAATCGATTTCAGATGTGATGGAACAAGGAGACCAAAGCCCTGATAATGAAAAATGAATGCAAAGGCCGAGCTATCATCAAAGGCCAACCATTTTCATCATGTGAAGACTTGGACGAGAACTCATTCTCTCTTGGTGTGCACTAAAAAAGAAGTATAGCTGAAGATGGTTAATCTATTTCTCCCTCCTCAACATCATTTACTACTGTAGCAGTTTTATGTTCGGCTTCTTCCTCCTCTTCGTCATCCACTTTCATGTACAACCCTAGCTGCTCCAACGGGTTGCTTCCACCGAGTTTAAAACCAACAATTCCGTCGTGTGAGTGGGTCGGGCTGGTCTCGCCAACAGAGCTTGGTACATGCTCACCAGGAACAGTTCTAAGCATTTCGAGATCTTTTAAAAATAGGCTGCCTTCATTGATTTCCACGGTCTTCTCCATCTACAGTAAGGGCCAAATCTCTCCACTGTTAACTAACAGAATGTACATTTAGAAAAAGAGACACAAATTTGTACTTACCTGTAGCAAGGCTTGGCGAGCTGCTTCTCTCTCAAGCTCCCGTTTGCGCTTAGCCTCTGCAGCAGCCTCTGCTTCAGCCTGTTTTCGAGCCTCCTCAGCGGCTTTAGCTTCGGCCTGTAGCCGAGCTTTCTCTGCAATCGACATTGGAAGCAAATCGTTCACAAAATGAAATTTAAGCAAATTTTCTCAGGAAAGATAAGACAACGCCAATTGCCTCTTACCTTCCCTTTTTTGCCTCTCAAGCTCCTCTCTCTCCCTACGAACTTTCTCTGGATCCTTTTTGTCACCCTATTTAGTTCAAAATATAGCACCAAATGCCGATATAAGTTACAAGGACAAAGCAGTAGGTGAGTCAAAATGCTTTTACTATAAGAAAACACTAGTTTATAAAGAAAACCTGGTTGAGGGTCTTCTCACGAGCTTTAAGAATTGTATCAACGAAACGATTTTTGAGAACTGCTGCTCTGTAGAGCTTATCCGGGGAGACCTGCCTCTCAGATTGAGCATTCTCCCCTAAAATTTTCATAGGGAAAACGTAAGGCGATCTGTTTTCATGTGGCTTAGGAGGACCCTTGGAGATTCACAGGGTCTTCATACAAATTGATGCTTACCCTCTGTAAGGCGATCTCCCTCAACAGAGACAGGTTGCAGATGTGGGTCCTGCTCTAATTTATCCAACCCATTAGATGATCCTGTGTTTAATCAATACAAGCATTACGGAATGACAGATGGACGGTTAGAAAATGAAAAAGCTATTTAACATTGATAGCTTTAAAAACTCACTATTTGTATCAAGTGTATTCCTTGTATCATTTTTTTCTTGGTTCAACACTGATACATTTCGTGCGTTTTCCTGCATGGGAAACAGCAGCATTAAATGAAGAGCAGAATAAGGAAAAAGTCTGAGGCATGCAACAAGTGAATTATAAGCTATTCATGATATGATCAAATATTTCTTATTCAAAACATACTATGCCAAAATAGCTTGCTGACCTTTGTAGGACTAGAAACTTTAACATCTGACCTACTTCCAGAAGAACTAGATGAGACAGAATCTGCAGACGTTTCAAAGGCTATTGTCAAGTATTACACATAGTAAGCAACATTCACTTTCGCAGCTGAAAAACATCGTTGTAAATGTTGTACTCCAGATAAAAACAAGTAATGACTTTGCAAATGTGAGAGTGATTTCCTTCCATAGTATTTGCAATAGCTTGATAAAACAGTAACAATCCCTCAACAAATGAAGCAATTTCTTTCTTATTCTGAAACAGTATCCTGAACAGCATCCTAAGCTATATAGATAAGTATAAATAGCATCCTCAAACTATAAATATATAAGGGATGGAGATGGTAAGGCTAAAAATCCTGCAAGGGAGGCACACATTCCCCAGTCTCCACCATACAAGTCCATCATTATTCAACCTCTCCAGACTAGGTACTGCGTTGACAAGCTCAATTCCAATTAGAAAGGTTCATTTAAATTCCCATTATCGTGGCATTAGTTATCTAGGATAAGTTCTGGAAAAAGCAAAAACAGAGAGAAATGGGTCGTGTTAAAAGGCAGAGTTAAACATTATCTACATTATTAGTTCTGCTTAACTTTCAAGTAATTTAAGAGGGAATAGAGCCATAAACAGTTTTTCATGATCAATTTCCTAAGGAACAATTACCAGGCAATAGGCATATTACTTGATGCAGAATCATATTCAAAGAGGGTTAAGTCGAGTCATTTTTTAATAATTTTTGTCAATATATATGGTTCTGCATAAGTAGAATCATATCCCTAATTTTTAGGCATCTATTCCACATGATAAATCATAAAAATCTTAAAAATCTCTAAAATAAATTAATAAAAAATAATAATTTTGAAAAGTAGAAAACAAAAATAAAATATAAACGACTCAATCAAACCAAATACAAAAATTGACTCAAATAAATAAAACATAACTCGACTTAACTCTCTCTAAATATGGTTCTGCATCATTGCTATCAAAAAAATAGTAATTGGAGACCAATCCCACTCAGTGCATATCCCAACCAAGCCTACCTAAAATGTCAACTCCCAAAAACAACTGCCGACCTAGAAGTACTAAATTGATTCAAGCTTCACTTGATCTTCACCCAAATTGACGAAACCCAAAACACAATTGCCGCTCAATTGATTAATTGACTTATTCAGTCCGATTACATTGCAAATAAAGCTTACTTGGAGAATATACTCGGACTATGCTTACAAATGCCCTATTAGAGCATATATATTCATTAACAAACAGGCTGCTCATGTAGAAACAGGTGCCGTGTAAAAATGGAAAATTCCCTTTGACCAGCTAATTTTTAAATATCTCATCAATCATGTTAGTTAAGCCCTTATCTATCCCCTTGAGCAAATCATGCACCTTAAAAATATATGTCCTTCCTCAGGAAGTGGCATAGTTGGTTACAAGTATATAGGTGAAACAGATACAAGTTTACATGAAATTGGAAGTATTGACCACTAAACAAACTCCCAAATTTAGTACTTGTATCGAAATCTATTGGTATCATAACTATCAAGAGGTTCTGATCTTCTAAAATCATATTTTCCATGAGACTTGAATTTTCCTTGACCTCACAAAAATTGTAGGATGTAATCTTAACAAGATATCTTCAGAAAGTGGGTACAATTAATCATCTCATTATGACTCAAAATACACTACTTATTATATCAACCTGCAATCTCATCAAAACTTTATTATGTTCTGTGCACTACTTCCCTCCAGTAAATTAAATACTAAGTTCCCTTAAACAACCTGCTAACCATCAAATCCTAACGCTTACTCTGGTCATGGTCTCTTTTTCTCCTATTGCCAACCATCAAACCCTAGTGCCAACCATCAATATTGGATCGCTCATTGCAAGTTGATCTACTTCCAAATAGGAAGATAGAACACATGTAAAATATATGAGAAAAAAAAAGCAGCCTATGGGTCAAACAAGTCCAACAAAGCCTGACCACACCGGAATAGTTTAATGTCCCATAACAAAGAAAATAGTTGTCTGGAACAGCAAATAAGTGGCATAAAGCTTCTGATGCTCGCTAGTACATGGTCAATAGGATGAATATAGTGATAGTACACACTATAGCTATTCAAACAAACCATCCAATATATATGTTCAGCAAAACAATGATGTGAAAGCAACAAAAAGTAAAAGAATGACAGAGGAAAGCACGGACCACTGGAGGATGATCCTGAATCACTACTAGAACTGCTAGAACTACTACATTTGCTGCTTTTGGGAGCTGGGTCTTTTTCAATCACCACAGGAGGGAAGCTAGGGACAGGAGGATCATCGCCACCAATGTCCACCTCCTCATCAGCCAGCTCATTGACTGAAAAACAAGAACAATAAGATCTGAACATTTCAAGCACATTATCATTAAAAAATAAACATTAATATGGAAGAAATTAACCTTTTCCATGATGCATTGACGAATTGCTAAGGCCAGATTCATTTAAGATCTGCGCAAGACATCAAAACATTTAATTATAAAGATAACACTAACTCGACAAATACCCAACTCACATATCAATCGAGCAAAACACACCTCCATTTCACAAGGCTCAGCTTTTGCTTGGTTCTCTGCGCGTTTCTTCTCCACATAATCATCTACAAGATTCTGTAACTCAAACAATGTATCATCACTAAGAGAATCAATGTCAATCTCTATCTCATCTTCAGTGGCCTGGTCTGAGCGGCTCCTCAAGAAATCAACTATATGATCCGGCATCTCACCCACTAGACGTTCTAGCTGCCTGCTAAGGTTCAGCTTCTGCTCATCTGTCATTTTTGGCTTAGTTCTCTCCGGCAAAGCAACATCATGATTTACAGGAGGTTCTTTCCTCTTCTTGGACTGCAACACTGGCTTGGCCTCTTGAGTTTCTCTCTTAAGAGCAGCATCACCTGCAGCTAGCTTCTTCTCAATGGGTTTCCATCTTGTTTCAAAGAATTTGCTCATAGTATTTGCCATAATATGTACGTCATTACTGGGTGGGTTGTAAGTCATGGCATTTGCAAAAGTAAGCCTGACATCGGAAACAAAATCCCATGGGCTGGAGTAAGCACCCGAAGTGATCCTACTCTTGATAGACCCCAAATCCATCGGATGCTTAATTACTTGAAAATAATCCGGAATATTCAACTTCACCACGTCAACAGGAGTGTTGAATACCCATCCATACTGATGCGCCATTAAGCGCTTAAGAAGTGACTCACATTGTTTCAACATCATTACATGGGTGTTGCTGATCAAAGGCGGAGGCAGAGGCGGAGGAGAAGGCGGAGGCGGAGGAGGAGGTGGAGGTGGAGGTGGCGCCGGCTTTGCAGACTCAGAGTTTTCCCTTTTCGATTGGGAACTATGCTGGAGAACAGGATCCTGTTTCTTTACATGGACATTGCTGGAGGAAGATAGGGCAACCCCATTTAAGCCTGCTGCACTCTTTGAAAGCAGTCTCTTTTGGAGAATCCTGGTTTGCTCAAGCTCTCCTCTAAGTCTCATTTCCAACTCCTTCATCTCGGAACCTGACATCTTGGAAAGAGAAATGACTTGCAAAGGGACATTAAACCCGTCGCATCTATCTGAATTTAAGCTTATGCATTTCCTCTTTGGGGCGCAAGAATCTTCAGAGTCGATGCGAACAGGGCTAGCAAACCCTTCCGATTCACCTACCGTCTCGACCGCATGCCGATAATCCGGGACAAATCCAGAAGAGAATCCCTTAGAGAACTTCTGTGTCTTCCCCATCATTGTGTACGACACGACAACAACAACAACAGTGTAGCCTCCTTTTTCAGCTCTTTCCTCTGCTACACCAATGAAGAACTATTCTCACCTTAAGATCGGGGAACAAATTTAACACTTGTCCAGATTTTGTCAAGTATGCTTGTGTGAATTGATAACTTGATCGTACTAAATTCAAACTTTTTCCAGCAAATAATGATCATTCAAATATCAAATTTGCTTCGTTTTCCTCTCTAATAGTACAAATATTGCTTTGCCAACAAAATCAATACTTACAGCTTTGCTTTCTCTTCGAGTGCGTACCGAAGAAACCTTAACACCAATGTGAAGCTAAAAATTCCGCAAAAAAGTTCCACACTCCACTTCAGGCAAGCTCAACACACAAACCCTAGCTGCAACCTAAACGGCCCTCTCTCGCTAATACCCTACAAATCCCACCCAATCACTGGATACAAAAAGGAACGAGCACGCTTGCAGCTCCCTCGCCGCAACGAAGAAACCCTAACACCGACCAATCCCCCGTTTTCCCACCCCCGCCACTGTATATTCCCGTCTCCGCCACCAATGAGAATGAAAACCCTCGCCTTTGCCCCTAGAAAGCGCGAGATCGCCGGGGAGAGCCGAATCACGGCGCAGGCGAAACCCCAAAAGTCAAAAAAACATGCGAGAAAAATCGCGGAAAAGGGGTGCCAGGGTGAGCGAGAAACCTGGATCTCGCAGGGGAGGAACTCCCGGCAGCGGAAGGAAAACCCTAGAAGGGCACACGAACTCCTCCTCCCCCTCCCCCCCCTCTCCTCGTCGTCGTCGTCGTCGACGTCGACGTCGTCGTCGCCGCCGCCGCCGCCTCTCCTTCTCTTCGCGCTTCGCTCTCTCCTCGGAGGGGGCCGAGTCGAGTGTGGAGAGGAAATGTGAACGCGTAGAGAGAGAGAGAATTTTTCGAGTTTTTCGAGTTTACTTGTTTACCCCTTTTCGAAAGCGGCGATCGGGGTTGGGTTCGACTTCGACCTCACCCCGTAGCGGTGGCGCGACTTTATAGGCGCTTGGATGATGCGGTTCGGTCGATCATATCCGTCCGTTGGTTTGGGTCGATCATAGCCGTCCGCTGGATTCGTAGATTCGCGGCCCACATACATCGGACGGCTGAGCGAGTGTTGACTTGCTGAAATACATCCCTTTACATCATTTTAGCACATCCCAGATTCAAATCTGGTACAATTTATAACTGCGTTGTGAGTTGTGACATGTGACTTGTGACTTGTGAGGAATGGAATCTATTACCATCTATATTAAGGCGAATTTATTATTCCGATAACATTTCATATTACATTCTACAAGGGGAAGAACAAATGTTATAACCACAAATTGGTCATGTTTTGAAAAAGAATAATTGCTGGTACAAGAAATGATAAACTACAAGATTGGACCTCCTCCACATAAGTTAGCCTTTTCTAGCTACCTGAGACAATGAAATCGAATAATAAACCGCCGGTAAGTATCCGTCGGAACAAACACTACTGCATGTTTATCTACACCGAGGTCTTTTCGACACCAAGTATTACACTGAAAACTCTTCTAATTCTAGCTTCTGAAACAGCATTGCCGACCTTATTAGATTCCGCCATCCATGCGATATGCTCATCTGGTCTAACCAAGAGGACCCCGTGGCTTGTCATACGACACGTATCCCACCATGAGGTTGTAGATGATGGCCTTTTTTTAGCTTCTTCAATGTCGATAACGTTTTCCCAGGGTTCCAACTCGACTCTGCTTCCTCTTAGTTTCTGATCGAATGAACCTTGAGGCCATACAATACAAACCTTAACAGATACTCTGAATTCTTCAGCTGTCTCAAGGATTACACGCGCAAGGTCGTAAGACTCCTTCAGCGGTGCTATAATGAGAATGAATTCGAGTTTATCTCCGGGAACCAAATCCAACGTGGAGAAAGTTTCCTGCGTGAAATAATTGCAGTTAATAAATAGTGAAAAAAGCGTGGCTGATTGCAACGAGATATACAATTGGGTCACTATCAGCGTAACCTACGCATTTGGCTGCAATCTCACCCTTCAGGTAAAATTCCTGAGGCAAGAGCGATGAAAGTATTAAAGCAGTGGTCAACGACCTGAATGAGTGACTTTTTCAGCTTCGCATATGGTGACTACAGAGCCATTTCTGTTCAATCCAACCAAATAAATTGACGAAAATATTAAGATTGCAGCTAAAGGCAAAGGCTGTGGACCTAATTGTAACAATTAAAAAAGGTTGGCACCAAAACTCCCCCCCCCCCCCCCCCCCCCCCCCCCCCCCCCCCCCCGCGGGTTTACTTGAGAATTGCACTCAGTTGTATGGAAAGTAAGGCTGTAGACATGGACAAACCTCACTTGATGATGCCGTCTGTGCTCTCACTTGGAAATGGGGAAGCCGAGAACCAGTCTTAGCAGATGGTATATATTCCCTCGAAACCCTTTTACGATCGCTAGTTGCTTCTGTTTCTTGAAAATCGTCACTATCGGCGACTAGGGCTCCTTCTCGATAGCTGATAAGGTGCATTAAAGTCAAATTAATAAACAGAAACAGCATAAACTGAAGGAAAACTGACACCAAAGATCTAGTAGTTATCCCACATTTTTTTCCCTTAAATATATATATATATATATATATATATATATATATATATATATATATATATATATATATAATTTATCATCATTAAACTATACATCTCAAAGGAATATTACCATTAAAAATCAATAGAAGAGCAAACTTGAAAATCAGCAGGCTCATAAACGGATGTAACTGCTAAGTCCTAGTTAACATCAGATAAAAGTGATATGCTAACCGGAAACCGAGATCCTCAGCAGGAAACTGGAGTTGAAGGCTCTTCCCCTCATCAAAAATGCTCTTTAGTCTCGCTAGCCGCAAAGATCCAAGCGGGTTTTTTTCATTCAGAATGAAGTCAGAGAGCTGGCCGCGACCAATGGAAAATATTCCTTCTAATAAAGCCTTCTGAAAGCTTCTCGGCATGATAGATCCAAGGCTGTTATTTATTACGCTGTGCACTGCCAACAATGTTACAGATGAATCGAATCACAAAGTGGTGGTGGCACCAGATAAACGGTATTCTAGTTATAGATCTTAATGATGAATAAAAGGCATGGCTTACTGACCTGAGTTTGCAATGGTCGGGTCAAGGCCAAGAGCAGAAGGAACAGACAATGCTGCTTTGAAGTTTTCAACGCTTAGTGCAGTATTAGAAATCGCAATCTGTGATCAATCGAAGAACATGTCATGTAACCTTTATGCTAAAAATGGAAAGGGAAAACAAAAAGATGCAAAAGGAAGCATGTAAGGGGAGTCATACAGGCCGACGCTCCGTCTCGTAAGTTTGAAGTATAGATGGTGAAGTAATATTGCTTAAAAAAGAGCATATTTTCCAGGCTAAATTATGTGCATCCTGAATGCCGGTATTCATTCCTGAAAGAAGTCAATAACCAATAAGCATGCCCTACGCAAAAAGAGAAGCAGGATGTGAATTACAGAAGAGATCTGAATTATGTAACACATGAACCATGTAGATCTACAGTGGCTAAGTGATTAGTTTGTGGTTTAATCTTCTACTGTAATTGAGTGCAACCATGCTAGTTACTTTCTATCATAAAAACTAAAAAAAAAATAAAAAATAAAAAAACTGTAAAAAAAAGTAAAGAGTTGCTTACCAAAACCACCGGCAGGGGGAAAGCGGTGAGCAGCATCACCAACAAGAATTACGCGATTATTGCAGGAAACATACTTCCCGGCAACTTCTGCATGCATTACCCATGACTTTATGTCTATAACTTGGAGATCTGCGGGCTCCCACCCAACCAATTTGAAAATAATTTGCTCACAAACCTACAATTGGCCCCATATCTTCAATAAGTACAGATAAATTATATCTTCACAAAGGATAGCAAAAAAGCAGGCTAATTTCTCAAATCTGAAAAATTAGGAAAATGTTAGATAACACAACAGTACAGAACTATACACACTTGCATGCAAAATTGTAAGGTAACACAATAATTCATTATTAGAGAATTGCCAAAATGCGACGAAATCGTGATTAGAGGAGGAAGATACGAGAAAATAAGTGGCAGATATATAGTATGAATAGAGCTCAAATTACCTTGGAACTGAAATCCTCGAAGTTCTGTTGCGGAGGATAGTATGGTATCTGAAGGAAAAAAAAAAGGAAAAGCACATTTTTAATCCAGAGGCTATTAAAATAGTGTAAACTGGCTACAATTAACACTATTTGATTAGATAATTTGCTAAGAAAAAAGAAAGAGATCAGGGTTTGAGGAAGTATTCTTTTTCTAATTAGTACAACCGCAATGGTGATACCTGAAGTACAAATTCCCCTTGCTTCAGATCGTGTGCCACAAGAACACCGATAGCCTCCGGATTAAAAATAAAGAACAGCATTCCAGGTCTCCGATTCAGCAAGTAGTGCCCAAGGTCCTTGCTCAAGAAATGTACGCTAACGAGCTTCTGGAGATCGCTTTCGCCTCTCATAGATACGCCAACCAGTTTTCGCACGGTACTTCTTGCACCGTCAGACCCAACAAGTATTTTACAGTGAAAATTTATCTCCTCGACTTTCCCTCGATTGTTATACAAAGCTCCAACAAGCAAACCGTCGTCATCACTCAATCGAATAGAATTACACTCATGGCCCATTAATATTTTCCCCTCCCACGGCGCCGTGTGCGTCGAACCTTCAATTTTGTCAGTAGAACACACACAAACTCCCAAATTTTCGAGCTTTTTGAGTAGCAACTCGACCAATTTGTACTGCGACAAGTGAGCAACGGAGACGGGGCTAACAATCCTGTCGAAATCTGCAGCATCGAAACATTTACATGATCAGTTTCCAAAGATTACCAAAGGGATAGAAACTGCAGGCAAACCGTGGGGTCGCATGTGATCGACGGAGCCGAGAACGGAACCGGCGAGAGAAGTGCAGTACACGAACTTCCTCCATAACTCAACCGGCGGCTGCGACCTCTCGATGTCCTCCGCCAGGCCGTCGAATTTCCGGAAGAGCTATTAAAATATTTTTACAATTAAGAAAATTTCACAATTCCTCGAAGCTTCATGATAATGAGTTGAAAAACCAGCAAAAAAAAAAAAAAAAAAAACCTCCATAGATCGATTGTTAATGAAATGGGCTTGCGGATGGCGAGAGAAGGTTGGGCTCTTTTCGAGAACTGCGCATTTGATACCTGGAAAGATAGTAGAAGTTGATACAGTAGAATCTCTTATTGAAGGATCGGTATGAGATAGGAACCAAGTATACCTAATTTAGTGAGGAGGAAGGAGAGGACGAGGCCGACGGGGCCGGCGCCGACAATAAGGACGGGAAGACTGGGCGCCATTTCGCTGCCGTCGTTGCCGGCGGCTCCGACGGCGGACGGCGACGAAAACGGGAAGGGGCTGCCGGCAGCGGCGATTCGGCTCCGCCGCCGAGAGAAAACATAGTGAAGGCAGTCGTCACTTCTTCTTCTTCTGCTTCTACTTATATCAATCAATCCAGCTATGATCGCATTCATGTGTGTGTGTGTGTGTTTTTTTTTTCTTAACTCTAGGGAAGAAGAAATGAGAAGAAGGGAGAGGAAACGAATTGTTTAATTTTTAAATTTTTAATTTTAAATTAATATATTTAATTTGTTAATTTGTTTGAATATATATTAATTTATTTTTCAAAAATAAAAAGTTTTTTTTTTTAATCTTCTGATACGTAACTATAAAGGAAGGTATTTGGAGTTAATTTCTTCTTCTTCTTCTTCTTCTTCTAGAAGATGCCGCTCTCTTTTCCATGGCCATGGCCGTGGCCGAACCCTCGCCCCCAATCACCCCCCACCGACCCAAAACCCTTTTTTCCCCCAAACCCCCTCACCTCCCTCCTCTCCAACCTCTCCCACCTCTCCACTCCCTCCTCCTCCTCCTCCTCCTCCCCCCTCGGAGCCCAGCCCTTGTGGGCGCGGGTGGCGGCGGCGGCTCCGTCTCCGGCGCCGGCGAGGGTGGCGATAGAGGAGCGGCTTGCCGGGGTGCCCGTCTACGCGCTCAGCAACTCCGACGAGGAGTTCGTGCTCGTCTCCGGCGCCCGCACCGGCAAGTCGCTGGGCCTCTTCTGCTTCAACAGGGGCGACGCCGAGGCGCTCCTGGAGCAGATGAGGTCGATGAACGCTGACATGCGGGAGGGGTCAAAGGTCGTCGCCGTCGCGCTGAATAAGGTGAGGGAGGCGCCTGCTTCTGCTTTCGGCGGTAGCGGCGGTAGAGTGTTTGGTAAGCGAAAAGAAAAGGTCTGAAGCTGCCTCTGTTGCGGCGAAAAGCTGAAATAAGATTCTCAGCTCGTAATAGCATTACAACACTCTATCAAATTGCACTACGCACTACTGAATAGGCCCTAAATAGCAGATTTGAGTAGCCAAGATGATTTATCTTTACCGCCTGCGACTTGTTTGATGAAATGCGTGATTGAAGTGAATGTTTTGGGTTGTGAGAGTTCGAACAATATTTGCATGGTGGAAAATCAAAACCGGCTAGGAATGATAACCATGAAGTAATCAAGACCATTTCCTTTCATTCTTATTGTTTGCTCGCTAGTTCTAACACTTGTCCTCACTCTTGTTGTTGAATTAATTTATACACATGTAATTTGATGTATTAGCTTCTGCTGAATTTCTCTGTGTAACTAGGAATCGAGCCTCTATTCCTTGAATCCTGACTTTCTTAGGATGAAATTGACATCTGGAACACGGTGTCCTCAACTTCTTTAGTCTCTTTTCATTCTTTGAGACCACTTAGTTTGTCTCACGCGTGCAAGCATGCATCAGAAAAAAAGAATTTTGGTAAGAATGTAATCATGTAAACCATTGATTGCTGTAGGCTATCATGTTTACTTTCAAGAGGTATATAGTGAGATGCCTTTGATCTGTCTTATTTATCAAGAAATACTTAGTTGGTTTTGCTTAATTATATTGTTTATTTATTTGTCTGGGTCTTGTTGTTGCAGGTTTTCCAGCTTAAGGTCAATGGGGTTGCCTTTAGATTCATCCCAGATTCATCTCAGGTGGCAAAAGCGATAAAGGTGAGTTCTCTTTCTTTGTAAATAAGGATTGTAGGCATTATCGTGGGTGGCCTTTACGGCTGCGGAGACGCCATAATGGCCTAAAAAGACCAATGAGAAAGCAGCACCGATGAGAGGACCCGCAATTGTGAACATTTTACAAGACAATATTTAGTTAGATTTCAATCTTTAGACTACGGATGATATGGTAAGCATGTTTTTCTTCTGCAACTCTATTAAGGACAAGCCTTATTTTTTTAAAAAAAGGAACTTTATCATGTGTTGTACCTTTTCTATATGAACAGGAGTACTTGTCTACTATCTGCATGTGTATTCCGTAAAAGCTTATTTTGCATATTTATACTTTTAAACATAAATTTGTACATATGCCCTTTTGTGTGGGTTATATAATCACATCATAGTGCTTATTTGCAAATCAAAATTTCAAAGTAGTACCAACTCAAGCTTACTAGCCTTTGGGTTGGTATACATACATCAGAATGTTGGAGATTGAAGGTGTTTATATGCTATTTTTCTTTTTCATATGTCGATTTCCTGATCAAATTTTCTCGGGAGGTATGTGTGCAAATGGTTTAGTCTTTTACAGGAGAGGGAAAAGCTAGGGGATATCTCAGATGGTTTTCCTGGAGTTCCAGTTTTTCAGGTTTGAATTTATTGTGCTTAATTTCTAACTTTTGACTTGCGGGAGATACTCTTTTTTTTTCCCTTTTTTACTTAGCATATTCTTTGCAATTATAACAAAGAGATGCTTGAGCCAAGATTTTTGAATAGTTTGCCTAATTTTTTTAGCTATAATTTGTTATTACTTTAAATAGTGGAATTATCCCGTTAACCAAATGAGGATGGAACATGTTTGCTTTTGTGCCATAGTTAATTTTTCTTGCATAACAAGTGATCCATCCATTTTCTCTTGCTTTTGCGCAGTCCTTAGTTCTAGGAGGGATGACCCAACTTGTTTTCTCTTGCTTCATGATAATCGCCTGTGCTGAGACTGCAATACTTGAGAAATCTCATCTTTCTTCATTTGTCATATTCAGATTCTATCAGCTTATAGCTTTATACTGTCTGTGTTTTTGTCCTGACGGAAAACTTCACTTCTGTGACTGCAATTCGACTTTTTACAATGTAGTAGAATTTAGTAACCCTCTCTCTTTTATTGTGTGTGTGTATTTCAGTCAAGGAGTTTGGTCTTGAAAAGTCAAAACAAGAGATATCGCCCATTTTTCTTCAGAAAGGTTGATGGGATGATAAGCACTTGTATTTTTATCCTCTGCCACTCCTAATTTCTTTGACTAATAAATTGTCAATATTATTATCATTAAGGAGGACCTAGATGACTCACTGTCTAGAGCTTCTCACCAGCAGAGGCAACTAAATCCCGCGATAAGGCAGGGTGATATTCAGGTATTCAAAATTCGTCTTATTATTATTGTTATTGTTTTTTGTGACATTATTTCCTGTCAGGTCTGTGTTTTGGAGGAAATTATTAATGCTATGAAGGTAAGATACTGTTACATTTCACTCCCATCTTTAATCGGGTTGAACCTATTATGATAATAAGCTACAAATGTAACTACTTTCTCTTTGTAGGATGGTTCTTCGTCCAAGTGGGATGATGCTGTGTTCATCCCTCCAGGTTTTAACGTCTCTACCAATCTCAGCACTGCATCTGCATAGGCCGCGCTCCATCTTCCGATCTCAGCACTTCAGCACTGCATCTGCACAGGCCGCGCGCCATCTTCGAGTCTTTTTACGAGTTCATGAAGGCTACTCAGGCTTCTTTTTTCACATTTTAATACTTTATATGCTTGTAAGTCTGTGATGTGAGTGAACTTGGGTGAACATACAGGGAGTGTTATTGTTATCGAATCGTCTGTGCGTACGATTGATCCTATTTATGCTTTTCTTTCATATCATTTTGGATTGGATTTTAGTACTTCTGGTCCAACGAAATCAAGCTGAATGGACGGCCTCAAATTATTTCTAAACAGAGAAATATCTTATGGCATGCTTACAAATTTATTTTGTCCATGCTAATGAGAAAAAACAACCAACCCCAACCCAGAGTATTCGTATCCAGCAGGGGACGCATCCCTAGCAAAAGTGCAGTGAGCCACTCTACCCCCCTCAATAAACTTTTCACTACCGCAGTCTCATATACATCTTTCACTGTTGAAAAATGGCACATCGCAAACGAAGTCTCAAAAAAGGATTTTTTTTTTTCTTTTTTTTTTTTAGAAAAAAAAAAAAAAAAAGTATAAATGCTTACAAGAAGACTCCGTCCTCTCTATGAATAACAGCATCCCTCGCAGATCTCGACCTTGCATTCCATTTGAATCAACCAAATAAATCGAATACCACTTGGCGCGCGGATGTGAGATAGATCAATTTTACTATTATTTCGAGGTAGTTCGCAAACATGATCATATCTCCTTTCCGGTTTCTAGCCGAGCAGGTCTCGGAATAAATTGGGGTTGTTTCCTGTTGGGGTCACACCCACCTGCCTCGCTGTTGCATCCTTCTGTAAAGAGTCTTGCGAGTTCAGGCCCTTTTTCGTCGCAACGTTATTTCCTGCACCGTGAGAACTCTTATTGATTGAATAAATCTCAGCTAGTGCCGGATCTATGGAGCTGTGGCGGCTGACCCCAGTTGGAGCGTCTGTGAAAATTGCCATAAGATCAGGTGCTTTGGAGGCAGCAGCTGCTGGAGGGTTTATAATACCAGGAGATGCCGCTGATGTGGATCCGAGAAGCCCTTCCAACTGCTTGAAGGGATCATCCAAAGGATTATCGGATGAGGTCGGGTCACCCAAATCGAGGAGATCGGGCGGTGGGGTAGAAGGAACAGTAGTCGTTGCTGCCTTCTCCTTTGTAGCAGCTGCTGCTTTAGGTGCTTTTTGAGCAGCAGCAGGTGGCTTTTTCTCAGCTTTAGCAGCCGATGAACCACCGAATAAGGAGGCAGCTAGCCGCTGCTTCTCTGCAGAGACTTCGGCCTGCTGCTGCCTCCGAGAATCATATGATGTCTCTCGTGTTTGCGAGCTCACTGATCCTCCCCCTCCATCAGTATGCGTGAGCCCGTTTGCTGCATTCTGGCTGGCAGAAGAAGTCGAGCTAGAAGCAGAAGGGGATGATGAATATGTCGGCTTCCCCCACTTCTTCTGCACGCCATCAAGCCGAAGCCTAACCCTGACATCAGCAGATAGTGCGTCAGTTGAAGATGGCAGCTTAGTAGATGTTCGATGGGCGTCTTTTGTGTATGCTGTTGGCTCGGGCACGGGAACGAGATCGGTTGTTGCACTGAGTGGAATTGAGGGTTCGAACGTTGGTGGTGGAATTACAGAGGGCTTCGGAAGCTCATAAGCCTCAAATCTGAGGGAATGAGTAGAAGCCTCTTGTTGGTATTGGCCTTTGAAGCTGCCAATGTCGACAATTCCCGATCGCTCATTCTCAGGGATGTAAGGCTGCGCCCCTTTTTCTATAGATTGTTGTACAAAACTGTTGAGGAACGAGAGGCTTCGATCAACCTGAAAGTGCAGGATATAAGTTATACAACAGTAGCCAAGGCATATTGACACAGACAAACTAAAGAACGCGAGTTGATAAAAAAAAAAAAGGAGCAAATTTTGACATGCAAGTGAAAATAGATAGGGTTCTGAAGCCTTGCTTTATACTGTCAGTAGGGGAAATGATGGAAATGGATTATAGATCTCCTTCAAAACTGACTCCTAATTTCTGCCAAAATATCATCAAATGCAAATTTTGATGCAGATAATAGAGATAAATCTTTAGATTATATTATGCTAGGACCTTTTTTTGTAAAATCGGAAAATAGCCTTTCAATGTAGGATCGACTGTGGATGACGAGCAGCACTAAATGAACGAATGCATCAACACAGCAACTTCCGTGCAGTTACCTCAAAATCTTCACAGCTTGCATCCGGTGGCATGACAGCTTCAACAGCTCCACTGTCCAAGCCCAACAAGGCTTGAAGTTCGTATGCCCGCTGCTGCAAGTCTGTTGAATGTGATGCTGATAATTCATCGATTAAGGATTGACACTGGCAATAAGTCATTTTGAAACAATTACAACATAATCAAATATTAAATAGGGAAAAAATCACAGAACATGCAACTGTTGTTGAACAAAAGTCACCAACTACCATAAGTAGACTGTTCAGAAAAAAAAAAAAAAAAAAAAAAAAAAAAAAAAAAAAAAGAGTTGTCGTTGAGCAGGAAGTCAGAAATTACACTGACAATTCAAGTTCTGGGAAACAAAGATTTTGGGCTACCAATGTGATTTCAGCATATCAATCGGTAACAACACAATTGACATTGTGGATAAAGATCAGAGAACTGCAACAAATGCAAGTGCACCAGTTTTAGATGAAACACAAACTCAACTTTTGCCTACCGCCAATGTATAATGAAACCAATGGTATGATCAGAAGAATTTAAGTCAAATTCTGCCTGATGAAAATAAAATATGACGCAAAACCTCTAGCTTCAAATGATCCAAGGTTTTCCGCAATATCAACAAGCATAGAAAAACAATTATGTATTTTCAGAAATCAAATGATAAAAATAGTATTTTCATCTTTCAATACCAAAAACAGACATAAACCAAAATAGAAGGGAAAGACCCCACAGCACGGCAATAACCACATTCAATATATGTTGATGTGTGAACAATTAGCAACTATAATGTCTCCTATCAATCTTTTCTTGCGGTATTTTCAAAGAAAAGTTACAAAACTGACAAAACGAACAAAAGTGTAGCAGTCTTGAGTCAGCAAAGGAACCATATGGTCTATCATCAGCTAAATCAGTAAGACGATTTTGTCTCTTTTCCAAGTGCCAAAGGTTATGACGTCACATAAGTGGCAATAATTATTATCAGAATAAGGGTAAAAGGTACCTCAGGCAAAATTTCCAGCTTCCTTCCAGCAGCAATTTCAAAAGAGCATATCTTCATAATTGATGATATTGCATAGGCCTTCCACAGTGAAATGAATCACATGTTAATTATCACCAAAATTTCCAGCCAACAAGCTCATAGAGTAGAAAAAAAAGAAAATATAAATATTAAAACACATTTACAGACTACCAAGGTACGCATATTAGAGAAATATGTAAGAAATGGCTCAAAAACGTATAAAAAGTTCCACTTTTAACCCTAACTGTTATGGGTGCTCTTCTTGATGTCAGGCAATGGTTGCCAAGATGAGTACAAGCAGTGACCATATATTATCCTGGGCTTGGGCCACCTGAATGAACAGTAGGAACCACAAATGTCGCCTTCTCATTTAAGCTACGTAATACTGGGTTTGATGCTTTATATTAGGTTGAAGTAACTAATATTATTTTATGGTATCCCATTTGATCAAGAGACATATAGTTCACAATAATCTTCCTACCGAACTATTGATGTACTTTCAATTGATAGTGTTACTGTTATGTTTTTTATGGAATTTGGATCCAAAGAAGAGAAAATAAGGGCTCCAATTTTGAGCTATGACAACTTCATATTTATCTTCCATAGTTACATCAAGTATACACCAAATAATTGAAAGTAAAGTTGAAGTGTCTTAACATATCCACAAACTTCGTTGCTGACACAACTTGCCTACTCGTACTGGACTAGAACCTGAGCAATCAGAGTATTCATTGCTTTCGGTTGCCTAGCCTATTTGACGGCCATGTGTTTAGTAGAGATTATTCTAGCATTGCCATATCAAGGGACTTTCTTTATATTGACTAACAATGATTCACAAGTTTCGTATGATTATCGCTTTGTGTTCCTTCATCTGCTTACTGGCATACACCTTAATATAACAATAATAGATGATTTACAAAACAAAAGATGAAAGGGGCACAAAGAAAGGTAACATTGTTCTCTCAGAAAGAAAAAAACACAGCTTAAATGAAGTATACAAGCAAAAAAAACTCCACATCACATACAAAGATGCAAATACCTTTACAGTGTCATCACTTAAATGGGCCTCTGCTACGTCACATAATTTTCCAATTATATAAGAAGCAGAGTACCTCCCATCAGCTGTTCCATATTCCCCCAAAACCCAGCATATTACCTGAACTTCAACAAAAATATATCAAAGAAGATTTTGAAGAACAAAATAGAAAACAAATTTATCAGAACAAAGTGGACAACAAGGGAAAATATAAATAACAGGTGAATACTTGCAGAAAAACAGATGGAAGTTTTGGCTCCCCAAGAATGTGTAGATATGAATCAACCTGTATTGGGAGAAAAAAGAAGAGTCAAGCTACAATTGCATTAGGAAAGGAAACAACTGGAGAGTTTGGACTGTAAATACAAAAAAAATGAATAAGACAATGAAACAGAGAACAGTGTAAGCTTTTCAATCTAAAAGCTGAAACATGGTTAATACACAGTTAATTGTTCATATGCTGGTGATATAGGTAATACATACAGCCGATGATCTCAATTGACTATCAGCATTTTCATCATCCTCTCCGAACCCTTCAGCAATTAATCGCATTAAATTATGTGCCACTCTGATATTCACAAGATCACCTGCATGCTCAAAGACCTTATTCATGGTCTGTAAATTAAACTTGTTAGAGGCAATAACCATAAAAATTAAACAAACTATACAGTATATTTGAAGCAGTAAACCAACGACGCCAAAAAAGAGTTCCTGGCACCTACCCGGATAAACCATTGGTTGCTCGGTGCATATTGCTCAGCAAGCTCAACACAGCGTGAAGCTATTTCTGTCTTGTAATGGCTGTCATTGATGCTTATCATGTAGTCAATCATTCGATCAACTATTACTTCAACATTAGTGGACTTCGTCATTTTGTAAAGTAATTCAAAAGTCTTGCGCTTCAAAGTATCATCAGGATCCTGCTCATAACATATAAAGCAACCAGAAGAAGTTCACAAAATCAATATGTTTGTACCAAAATATATAACAGAAGGCATTTCCAGAAGGCATACAGAAAACTTCTGCACAGGTAAATACATGATCAAAACATAGTCCTCAGTCCTCAATCATACTATGTGCCTGAATCTTCTTAAAGATTACAATGGCTTGGTCCTTATTATATTTACTAAGAAAAGGACCCCTGAGATTAGATATCATTTGCAGTAAGATCATTTTAGATTGCCTACATTATTCATTATAGAAGACACTGCATACAATATATAGTAGCCTTAATTCTTTATCTTGTAGAACCACAACCACGGGCAAACCTAAAAGAATGAGCATATTCTTGGAATAAAGAGATTGATCCATACCTCTAGGCAATCAATAACAGCCAATTGGTGTTCTTCAGCAATATCAGGATTAATCTTTATTAGTCGACTCAGAGCATCAATGCCCATATATTTCAGGTTGTGACTTTCACTCTGTAAAGATATGGAAATGCATGGAGGTGTAAGTTCCAGAAGAAGCACAAAAAGAAAAAAAGGAAAAAAAAACATCCCAAATCAAATGCTAGCAATGAACCTTCAGAAATTTCGATGTAGCTTCCGCAGCAGCCTCTATTAACTTGGGATTGGGATAGATGGATGAAACGCAGCATATGCACTCATACAGTATGGCGTTACCTATGTTGGTCGAAGAATCGGCTTTCCTGAAAATGTCACCCAAGATGGAGTTCATGATTCCACTTGCTTCCTTATCGCCGCTACCGAGCAATGCGAGTATTTTCAGTAGTTTTATCTGTAGAGGACAGTAAAGCATAATAGGAAGCAGAAAATTTTCTATTACACACAACTAACCGCCTTCTGCAAAATTTTAGCAGGAAAATAGATTATGCATTGTAATGTAATACCTGAATAAACGGTGCTGGCATCTGATGATAGTCGTAAGTCTTCGGCAGCCGTCTTTCAGCAATTTGTTTGAGAATGCTGATAAGACTGACAATCAAATCCTTGTACGAGTTCGTATCCGCACTAATAAGATCAAAAAGGGGACAAAGTGTCGCACCCATCACTCCCGGATCAGGGTCGCATAGCTTCTGCAATAAACAGAAATACGAAAAATCAGCTCATAAAATCACGAGCAGGTTATCATCAATTCCACAGCCCTAGCAGTAGTTCGGCCCATTCCATGCACATTTTCATTTCACAGAGGAAGGATGAAGCAGGACGATGAAAGATTGCACCGTTCTGAGCAGGAATGCGCAATTTGATCGGGCGTTCGTACCTTCTTGAAGTTGGAGACCAGATGGGCGACCGACGCGGGGGAGCGCTGATAGAAGCGATGCAGCGCCATGACGGCCTTCTTCCTGACGGCCTCCTTGGGGTGGGCGAGCAGCTCGACGACCTGCGGCAGCACCGCGGGGATGGTCTCCTCGTTGATGAGCTTGCAGACGGCGACGAGGGCGGCGGAGACGACGAGGTAGTTGTCGGATCGCAGGTCCTTCTGGATGGTGTTGACGATGAGGATGATGAGGTCGTGGTCGTCGCTGAGGAAGAGGGTGACGGCGAGGTAGCCGGTGCGCTTGACGGCGAGGGACTCGTCGTGGGTCATCTTGACGGCGTGGATGTGGCCGAAGGAGGCGTCGTGGCCGAGCATCTCGACGTAGACGAGGCGGATGAGGTACTCCTTCATGCGGCGGCGGGGGACGTCAGGGTCAGCGAGGCGTCGCCGGAGGGTGTCGATCTCGCGGACGACGATGCGGTCCTCCTCGGCCTTCGACCGGGCCTCCCCGATCGACTTCACCAGGTCGAGGAACTCCTTCGATTGTCCCCACCCGCCCTGGGAGCCCATGGCGAGCTCCCTCCCGATCGTCTTCAGCTGCTCCAGCTTCGCGTCCTTCGCTTCGCTTCAAAACCCTAGGGCATGGATCGGAGACCGCTGAAGCAAGGAGGAGGAAACCCTAGACGCGCGATCTAGGGCGAGAGCGGGGATGGGAAACCCTAGAGACGAGATCTACGCGAGAGAGAGCGAGGGAGAAGAGGAGGGGCTCTGGATCTCGATCGTTCGAGAGAGAGAGAGAGAGAGAGAAAGGTTAAGAACACAAATGGATGGGACGTAATTATGAACGAAGCCAACCACGGGAAGTGAAATGTAAATTTCACTGAGGTATCCAAAAGTAAACCGTATCTAACTTTTTAATTTTTTTAATTTAAATTATTCAATAATATTTAAATTTAAAATTTAAATTATTTATTTATTTTAATAAATTTATAGTTATATAAATTCGTATCGTATGAAGTCATTAAAATATGCAAACTAAATAAATAAAAATAAATTATCGTTGATAATTTAAATTAAATAAATTAAAATAATATATAGTAAAACTAAAATTTTAAAAATATAGATTCATAATTTATATAAGTTATGTATATTTTTATTTTTTTAAAAAATTATAAGATGTTAAAATGTATTTTTGTTAGCTTATAATCAAGTTAGAGTGGGATATTTTAAAAAGTAAATAGAGTTATTTATTTCACATTATTTTTTATGATAGAATATTTAAATTAATTATCATTATCTTTAAAGAGAGTTATATATAATTTCACATCAGATAAAAAAAAAATTATAGAAAAAATAAAAACAAAAGATTATAATAATAATAATAATAATAGTAATAACTATATTTAAATATTTTAAATTAATTATTTAAAATTAATAAGTTATTAACGTTAATACAGTAAATTGTTACAAAATAAGTTTTGAACAAGTAGAAGTATAATTATTTTTAACAAATTTTTAAAATATTTATAATTTGCAAAAAAAAAAAAAAAAAAAAAAAAAAAAAACTATCAAAATTTATCTTTTTTATCAATTTTTTTTATTTTCTATGCAAAATTCTTACAACTATATAAAAAAATCGACAAATAACTTATAACATAAAAATCTAAAAAATCCTAATAAACTATTCATACAATCCTAAAATTCAAAAAATAATAATAATAATAATAATAATAATAATTCATATACAATCAAAACGATATTAAAAAAACAAAAATCATAGTACATAAAAAAAAAAAAAAAAAAAAAAAAAGTATATTTTTAAAAGATGAGGAATAATTTATAGTTTTTATTATTTTTATTAAAAAACAAAAATGACTAAATAAAATTTTGAAATAATTATAAAGTTTTAGAAGAGACACTTGAGAATCCAACTCTCCAAAAACTCCAAAAACTTATGATGCAACCACCAAACTTTCCACCCAACCACCACCACCACCACCACCATTACCATCTTCTCCTCCACCACCACCATCACCACCATCACCACCACCACCAATTTGGGCCATTTCCCCACAGCCACTTCCCCTTCCTCCACCTCTCCCCTTGCATTCACAAACCTTCCTTGCTCCTTCCTCCCCACCACCATCACCACCACCACCACCACCACCCCACATCTCCATTTCCTCTTCCTCTTCCTCCTCCTCCTCCTCCTCCTCCTCCCCACAGCCCATCTCCTGCCCCAGCTCGACCCAAACAGCTCCAGAGCTTCGCGAGCACGGCGGCCGCAGAAGCTGGTTTTTCGGCAACTGGGTATGTCTCAAATCCCCATACCCTCCTTCTCTTCTTAGATTGATCATCATCACTCATCTTATCTCTTGATTGTGGGTGTTGTTTTATTGGATTGATGTTTATGTGGGTGTTCGTCAAAGGGCGTGAGTGGAGCATGCCTCACAGGTGCTTGATAATATGCCAAAATGAAATTATCAAATAAATAATTGGGTCTATATTGTAATAATGTAATGTGTCAACTTGGATTAGTACTATAATCTTACTCCTACTATACCATTTTAGACGGCAAGTAAATCTAAAGAGTTAAGTGTACTAAGACGTTTTAGAATGGATGATTCTTATGAAAAGTGGGATGTCATAGTTAGAATCAGAGCCAATTAATAGCCAAAAGTGTGAGATGAGTCTCGGTTGAGTTTGGACCATACATCGAGTAGAGCGTCACTTCTCGGATGATGATCGTTATGGGTGAAGGCTCGCAAGATGAGTCTCACATCGTTTGGTATTTATGCGTATGTTTGAGCCTGACGAGAACGTCAGGACTAAATGGGATAAGGAATGTGTCCGCCTTCAGAATTTGGATTAGTTCAATTATAGTATTTTTGACAGTAAATAGCCTCAAGAGATTAAGAGAGTTTAGCGTACTAAAACTAAAATAGTTTAAGAATGGTGGGGCATTGCAAATAAACAATGCTAATTGTAAAAGTTTCCTAAATTCATCGATTTATATCCACCTTTTTCATTGGGTCAGTTAAAACCAAGGAAAAAGGGGCCTCAGATGAGTCCAATTGAGAAAAGATGCCTTGTTTGTCAGACTAAAATAATGCTACATATACATCTTTCATTCTATTATCCAAAGTTAAAAACTCCTTTTGAGTTTGTAGTATTAAAAAAAAAAACAACTGAGTAGATATGGGCTTTTGAGAGGTTAGGGCCTAAGATTTAGACCTTTATTATATGTGTATAGTTAGCATTGCTCTTGGTTTCTTATGTTATGTGTATTATTAAGAGGTTTCACTCTGATCAGGTTTCAACAAGAGGGAGTGAAAGAGGATGAGGAGGTAGAAGAAGAGGAGGAGGTTGTTTTTGTCTTGACAGATGAGTGGTGGGAGTTTTTTGCAAAATCTGAGGCTAAAAGGAGATTAGGTTAATCTCTCTCTCTCTCTCTCTCTCTCTCTCTCTCTCTCTAATCAATTAAGTTGTTCTTAAGCTTTTGGTGCCTTCTTTTTGCAGCTAAGCAGCATAAAAGGAAGGGGACCAAGTAAACAAACAGCTCATATTTTGGAAACTACTCTTCTTTCTTTTTTTGTTGTGGTCTTTTGTTTTGTGGTATATCTTTTCACCTCTTATTTATTTACCCATATTACCATATATGAGAAGATCTTGAAGAGCTTGAGTTTTAACTAATTTGAGTGAGAATGGCATTCCATTTTTCTCATCTTTATCTTTTTTTGGCATAGCATTTTCTTTTTCTTCTGTATAAATCTACATAAACTGCTTTAGAAGCTTTTGGAGGGAAAATAAAAAATAAAAGAAAAACCAATACTTTTATTCTATTTTTCTTTATTTTTTCATCCAAAAATGGAACACATTCAAATGCAGCTCTATCAACACAAAGGGACATTGAAGTCACAGTAAGCACACCCCTCAAGTTAGGGTTCTATCATGTGTAGCAGCAACTTGAAGTTTAGCCCCTCTTATAGGACAAAAATAAAAAGAGGAGAGGAGAAAAGAAAACTGTACATCTTCAGCATTGAAGAACACAATTTACACACACTGATGTCATTGGGTTTGTGGCGCGCAAAGCGGCGCATTCTCCCTATTCGGAGACACTGTCGTCGACGGAAGCCATTTGCTGAGACTTCGAAGGTCCTGATGGTGACCCCAGCAGACGTCGGACTACCGGAACGTTTGCTGAAGCCGACGATGTCGAGATGCTGTACGCGTAGATCCCCATGGGGGTCGGCATGGGATGGTCGAATTTGCAATTCGGCCCAAATTTACATATACCGTAACGAGAATAGAACACACATAATTGTTCTCCCTGAGATGATAAGGAAAAAACAACAACAACAACAATCAGAATTCAATCACTGAAGCACAACTCAAAGTTTCCCCTTTTATAGATAGGGGTTATCTGTGATCTACACAAGAGTTCTTAGATGATGTAGTTGGTATCAGTTTGATCTAGAATTGTTCATTATTAAATACGAAAGAATATACAGAAGAAAGGGTCCTTACTGGGCGTAGCGGGAGGCCTAGCGAACTCAGCACGCAATTTGGAGCAGGAACTAACCTCTCCCTAGGATGATGAAACTTGCAAGAGGCACCGAACTTACAGTCGCCGGTTTTCATGTAAAATTGGCAGTCCGGTTGATCGGGCCTCTCAGGAAACACACTCTCCCTCTGCAACCCAAACTGAGCCAAAGGCATCGAGTCGGATCGATTGGAAGATCCTCCGCCGGGTTCACTCTGGTTAGAATTTCCATATAATTGAACATTTCCTGATGATTGTTGCCGATTCTCCGAAGATGAAACAGATCCCAATTGTCCCTTGAGAGGTAAGTATTAGTAGTAAAAGTTTTCACTGAACTCAAAAGAACTCGGTTTGGCGAGAAAGAAATATGAAGACTTTAGGACCAATGTACAGCTTGAATGCAAATATAAATGAAGATAAGTTTATATTGTTCTTACACCGGGTGATATAACTGGGAGCATTGCTACGAAGAAAATTTCAGAGACAAATATTGATAGTCTGATGCTATTATTTACATTATGAACACGTTGGAAAATGTATCAAAAATTACAAAATATGCAACAAAAAGAGCAAGGGAAAAGACCAGGACCTAAAGTCGCCTCAACTGCTAAGTAACTGATTTTACAATAAAAATACGGAAAAATTGCGAAAGAAAAGGGAAGAAAAAATAAGAATAGCAGATTAATCACTTTCGTAGGCAACAGTAAAGTAGTATGAAAGGTCAGTTACTGGTGAAGAAACTGTGACAAACATCGATAAGTTTCGATCGTCAAGCAAAACATTCCTTGGATTAGTTGCTATTTAAAGAAGAAAAACAAGCCAACACTATCATAAAGGGATAAAAGACTTACTGGATAGGTGTTCCAGTTGGGTACTTGGACCAAACCCTGAGGTAGAATAAGATGAGCATAACTCGAAGGAGCTTGCCATCGAGGGCTAGCAATAAAAGAAGCTCTCGACAAAGGCCAGCTTGTTAAACCCCCAGGATAAGACTGCTGAACCGGACTCGTAGGCGAATGTACAGAAGGATAAATAGGAGAACCACGTAACGAAACCACTGCATTAGAAGGTTGTGGATGATGGAATTTACAAGTGTTTCCAAACTTACACTGCCCTGTTCTTAAATAATATGCGCACTCCTTTTCGTTCTACAATGAGTATGATTAGATTAATAGGCAGCAGAAAATCCCTTGACAGAATATAAAGCGACCATTAGTTAGATTTGGGACTTTTAAACAAATAAAAGACGTAATAGCAGATAGCAATCACAAACCGGACGAAGTGGGTATCCTAATATGCTTAATTGAGCTCTGCTGGCAATTCCAGCCCTATCTCTAGGGTGGTCAAATTTACATGTAGCTCCAAATTTGCATGTCCCAGTCTTCAAATAATACTACAAAAAGTGGATTGAGCAAATGTCAGCTTTACGGCCTGAGAGTGGTCAAAGAACAAAATCAAGTTACAGCATGCACAATATAGCAACAAGAAGCTACTCCAAGTTTATGGAACCCAATATTTGATAGAGAAAAACATTCAATGCTACCACTGCTCATATTCTCATATCGTATTATAAAATGCTCAAAGGCATCTTACATCAGTTAACACATTAATATAAAGGCAAACATCATCAGAACAGCATCTTCACACTTCAAAGGCCAATCCAAACCGATCAGCTAATCATCCATAGCACAAACTACTGCTTATCGAACCAAAGTTATCCTCGGTAGCAGCACTTTCCCTTCAGCAGCTTTTACAATAACCCATGATACTTACTGCCGGTAGCATACATATCATCCACTTATTTTCGGCACTTCAATTATTTCAATCATTTTCAACACTTTTCAATTTAGAAGATCAGCGGGATACGGACAGTTACCTGACATTCGGGTTGTCCTACTCTTTCAGGATATCCTCCCTTCAAACTTGCAGCAGCAATGGCCTGACATATTCAACGAGACCGATTATGACTAACTAACTAACAACGCAGCGACCGCATGCAAAGATCATTCGAGAATTGATTCTCCGACTAACTCAAAACAGAATCATGTCAATCACACTACATACAGTTATCGATCGAATTCATATAAAGAAGGCATTTTTTTCGGAATGAAGCAGCGACTTTAAGAGAAAGAGGAAGCAACTGTAGTTACCAGCCTTCTGTCTGGGGGATGGTTAAACCGGCAGGTAGTGCCGAACCTGCAGAGGCCAGTCCTGAGGTAATAAGCACAGTCCTGCTCGCCCGGACGCTCGGGATAAGTTCCGTATTCCATCGATTCGCTCCCTCTCATGTTCATCTGCCACAGAATCTCTGCAAAAGCATCTGATGAATAAATCGACATGCGCACTTAGATTCATAGTAACATTACAAAAATTCCGACTTTTGTGCACTGTAGTGATGGCCATCTCAATACTACTACTACTACATTATTCTCAAGTTCTCATATTTACATGTTATTAATGTCCTGATGATCCCTTTAATTAAAATCTTGTTTGAAATTGACAGAAAATAATAATAAATTGCCTTAACACGTACAAAGTAATTAATTTTGGCGCCGGAAATGGATTAAAAAAAAAGGGTTTGTTTTTCTTATACTTCAACCATGCAATCAAAAAAATAGAGCCAAAAAAAAAAAAAAAAAAAAGTTGATTTTTATTAATTAAAGAAAAAAAAGAGAAAATTTTAAAATATATATATAAATTTCATCAACACAAACGCAGCAAAAAGATGGTAAAACAACAAAATCCCCGCTCTCCGACCACACTCGAGCGAATAAAACCCTAAAAAACCCCCAAAAAGACCTCAAAATTCGCGGCATCGAGCGAGAAGAGTAGCAAAACAAAATCCAGAATCCCTAACCTTCTTCATCGAGCGCCGACGACGAGGCGTCCACACCCGCCGCCACTACTTCCGCCCTCGCGCCGCGCATCTGCCTCGCGGCTGCTGCGGCGGCGGCTGCGGCGGCGGCGGCGAATTCCATCGGCGGCGCCCGCCCATCACCGGATCCCGGCGATCATCGCCTGAGCCCCCATTCGCATCACCCCCCTCAAATCCCTCACACACAAACGCAGAGCGACGGCGCGCGAGCGAGAGCGAGAGCGAGCGAGCGAGAGAAAGGAGAGAATTTGGGCGTTTCGTTCTCTTTTCCTTTTCTTTTTCTTTTTCTTTTTCTTTTTCTTTTGTTTTTTTTTTTTTCATCTATCTTTAACTTTTTATTTTTATCATTTTTTGAAAAAACGGGCGACCTCATAAGAGTCGTCGCCCTCCTACAGCCAATCGTTTCATTTTTTGTGATAATTTTTTTAATCGAATCCCTAAATTTTAAATTCTAATTTTAAAATTTTTAATTACATTTTTAAATTGAATTCCCACCCTTTATATTATTCTAAAATAAATGGCTTAAAAATGTCCAATATAATATCTAATTTTAAATTTTTTATTACACTTTTTACCTATCAAATATATAAATAAATAAAATTGGACTCGTCAGAAAAAAAAAATTTATTTTTTAAGCCCAACAGAAGGCCCATCTGGCCCAATAGTCCGGGCTAGGTCTAATCTGACCCACAAAACACCGGGCCGAGATGAACGGATCGGGACAGTTCTTTAGCACTATATTTTAAGGGTATATATAAGTGTACACCCCACAAGGGGTGTACATCCTACATACACTCTACCCCATCCTGGGGTGGGTGATGGGTGAAGTGAATACCCACCCCAGGATGGGATAGGGTGTATGTAGGATGTACACCCCTTATGGGGTGTACACCTAGCATCACCCTGAGCAATGCTAGGTGTACACCCCAAATGGGGTGTACATCCTACACCTACCTCATCTTGGAGTGGGTATTCATTCACTCGTCACATTAATGATTCGATAATAATAAAAGTGTCATCAAACTTTCGGAGTATTAATGATACGTCAGTATTTAGTCAACTATACTGAATTGTAAAATTTAACTGTAATAACTTAGTGAGTTCAAACTAAAAATTGCAGAAAATTAATATTTGAAGATCGTAGAATCACGAGCCTCGTAGTTTGACTATCAAAATTTTATAATTTAGCTATTTTTATTTTACGTAGAAAGTAAAAAGTTTATGTCAAAGTGGACAAAAGTTTTGGATCATGTGATTCCCTCGCGGGCTCATATGGTTGTGTTTTGTTTGGATATAAGAAAAAGCTGCTTATTTTTTATATAGATATATGACTCTTGAAATAAGTAGAAATAAAATTAATTTTTTATTTAGATGAAAACTAAATTATTTTTAAAAATTAAAAAAAATAATGCTTGAATAGTTAGATTAGAATAGTAAAAATATAAATAATTATAATTTTAAAATAATAATATTTTATCTAATTAATTAATATAAAAATTTTAATTAAATAATAATTTAACTTATTTAATTAACTATTTCTAGATGATTCTAAATATTAATTAATAAAATAATTAATAATGAGTATTGTTAATTAATAATTTAATAAATTAATAAATCAATTGGTTAATTATTTAATAATTAGATAATTAGTTAATAAAATATTAAATTAATTAAAAGTTAATAAATAATTTAAATTATATTTATTTTAATTAATCATGTTCTCAAAATGGGAATAAATTTGCTCTCGAAAAAAAAAGTGGAATGGTAATTTTAGTCTTATACCAATTTATTTCAGAAATACAAGAACTGTTGTTGTCATTGATAATTGAAAAACAATGATGAATAAGATCTTATTTCATTTCTTATTATCCGACTAAACACTGCCCCCATGAGTACAAAAACCTTTTAATAAAAAAATAATAATAATAATGTGTATGGAACTTTTATTAAGGGTCACATATGAGAGTAATTTCACACCAAACATAAATTACAAGTTTGGAAAATTTATATAAATGCTAATTACTCTAAGAATTTGCAAGGTAAGCATTTTGATTGTAAATGATTTCAGTAAAACTGTTGTACTCTTGAGCTATATATGTAATTAATTATCATCAAAATCAGTAGTTTGAAATTTTTTGACCTATCTAATTAATCATCAGGACTAGAAGGTGCAGATTAGACATATATATTTGCTCAGTTGATCTTCTGATCAGAAACCCCATTAAATGCCTTGGTCATGTAAACTAACATGGATTGGCTATTTGGCTATGAACTTTTAAATTGTAATAGACATTTCAACAACTAATTGAACCAAGAGTTCAATCAATGAAACATTAAATTCATACCTATCTCATTCATCTCCTGGTTTCAATCTAATCTCTTCTTCTCAACCAACAACTACTACTTCAGCCGCCACAGGGCTTCTGGTTGGACGTAAAATCATGAAAAATAATTTTTTTATAATTTTTTTCTTTATTATTTGATTTGTAGAAAAAAAAAATAATTTTTTATTAATATTTGTTTGATTAAAAGAAACCATTATTCACATTTATTTATTTTACGCGGCTTAAGTTTATATTTTTAAAAAAATTAGTAAAAAATAAGAATACTTTATATTTTAAAAATTCATAAAAAATAAAATTTTAAATTTTTTTTTTTACGACTAATCAAATATAAGAAAAATAATTTTTCTAGCTGAAAATTAATTTTCAATATATTTTAGGACAAACCAAATACACTCTTATATTACCTTAGCTCGATTTCTGAAGGGTATCTAGAAGGTTACCGAATAAAATCACGGGTGCAGCAACAAATTTAGAAAGGCTGCATTTACAAACCAATAAATCTGATAATAATAACAATAATAATAATAATACTAAAATACTAAAATTATTTATGTAAATACTAATTTTTTTATTTTTTTATCACTTTAAAAAATTTATATTTTATCTTAAAATATGGAAAATGCTTTAAAGGGTTACGCCATTGATGAAGAGGAGGAAATAATTAAATTATTATTATTTATTTTATAAAAAATAATAATAATTTTGTAATATATTTATACTATTTTTAACAATGTATTTAGTAAAAATTATAAAAAATTGATGAAGTAGTGACGAACCTGATGAAAGGAGATTAAGAAAACACAGTAAAACATAAGTTTGAGAAATTCAAAAAAAAGAGAGAAAAAAAAAATAACATATATATTTTTTTTATTTTAGCCTAATAAATACTAAAACCAGGCTCTTTACCTTGTCTTTTTCTTTACTACGAAATTGCACCCCACAATTTTACTTTACATTGTTTTTCTTTTGTTCACAAAAAAAAAAAATGTAAAGTAAAAGTGTGAGATACAGTTTACTGTTTTACTGTTTTAGAAACTATGAGATACAGTGAAGTAAATGTAAAAGAGAAATGTACAGAAGCTTGTGTACTTTATAAGGGAAATGAATCAGGTACAATTAATCATTATAGTGTTGATATAGGAGAATATTCTAAATGGTGTTACTATAATTTTCTTGCTTTGTTTTTCCTTTGTAGATCTATGAGAAAACTAAGTTCTAACTACTCTACAATTATATCCCTACAATTATATCCCTATAACAGGCCAGTTGACTGTTATAAAAAAAAAAAAAAAAATTGTGAGTTTAAAGGATTCATCTACTGGATTACATAATTTTCTTTATCAAAAAAACTTAATTAATTTTTTAAAAAAAGAAGATGTTGGAGTGGCCCAATCAATATGTTAAATTATCCTTGTATCAAACTGGTGGAGAATCAATATTCCATGACCCCATATATATATATATATATATATATATATATATATATATATATATATATATATATATATATATATATATATACAGTAATGCATTTTATAGTTCTGCAAATTGCTTGCATCTCACTCTCTGATTGATTTAGTTCTCAAGAAGAAGAGGAAGTAGTAGTTGGAGGGAATTAAGAAAGAGAAAAAGTACAAAGGGAAAGGGATCTTTTTGATGACTTGGTCTTCAAGGGAGGTAACAAGTTAGAGAGAGAGAGAGAGAGAGAGAGAGAGAGAGAGAGAGAGAGAGAGAGAGAGCCCACATTACAAAAAAGTAGAACCCTCTTGATAAAAATGGACACAAACTTTAAAGCTATTGGTGGATTCTTACTATATATTGGCCCACAAATTGGACTTGCACTCAAAAGAAAAGAGTTGGTACCAAACCAACCTATCCAACCAAACCCAGTCCATAACTCTCTTTCTCTCTCAACACACACACCAAACTTTGTATAAGCCCCCTTGGGATCTTTCATATGCATATAGTGGAAATCATGCATACTTGGTGACAAAGCCAACACCACCCAATATATAACAAATCCACCTGCTCTCCATTTCTTTCATTCTCATAACCACCAAATTTCCTCTCTCTCTCTCACACACACACACATCAATACACGCACTCTTCTCTTGTTCCCCCACTCCAATATTAATATTCATGAGGCCATGATGAGAGACCGGAGAATGGATCGGTTCGTCGTCCTCCCCTTTTCCGTCGGTTGCGTTTCTCAATCGAGCGTCTCTGTCCTCGACACCCAGCCAAAGAAATTAACTCAACTAGATCCAATCCCACCACTCCAATCAAGTATGTTTGCATATATATATATATATATATATATATATATATATATATATATATATATATATGTAAAAAGAATTCTCTTCTTAAGGCTGCTCACTGTTTGACACTCACTGACCATATAGTGGAGTAACTTTGACTTCTCACTTAGATGATTATTATTTTTATGATTACTTCTAATGGTTTTAGGAGAGGAGAGCAGATACAGCGGCGGCGATCAGAAGCCGCGAAGCGCGGTCGGGCTTCTTGCGCTCCCGAAGCCGAGCATCTCCACGGGGCTGCAGAAGCTGATCAGGAGCTTCAAGATGGGCCTGTCCCAGCTGTTTGTGGTCTATGAAGATGATGATGAGGAGGAGGAAGAGAGAGAGATGGCGATAGGGTTTCCAACAGATGTGCAGCATGTGACTCACATAGGGTTGGATGGTGTGAGCAGCATGAAGAGCAGCAGCAGCAGCAGCAGCAGCAGGCCCCCTCATGAGCTTCTCTCACTAACTCCTCCTCATAACTCTCTCTCTGCCTTCCTCCCACCCCATGGTCCCCTAGGGTTTGTTGGCCATAGTGAGGTGTAACTGCTTCTTTCTTCTTCTCTCTCTCTCTCTCTCTTTCTTTTTTTATAATGTTTTTGTCATTATTTTTTATTTTGTGGTTTTCCTTCTTGGTTATTAATTGCTTAATTTGGTAGCTTGTAACTTTCTCTTGGTGCATGCATGTTGATGACTAACGAGATAGCAAGGTGCATATATATACATGCATGTGAGCTTGTTGTATAGCTTGTTTTGATATGGGGAACCCCTTTTCAGATTGTTTCTTAATTGGTGATCGATCCTTTTGTGTGCATGTGATCATGTATGTGTTTGACACATCTTATTAGCAGTGCATAATGTAGAAGCTTTTGATTCTTTCGCGGAATGTTAACATGTCCAATTTGGTTTCGTATATATGGATAATCCAAACCCAATCCGCTATCTATTTATTTATTTATTTATTTATTTATTTATTTTGAGAGAAAGATAACGTATTATTCGTTTTTTTTATTTTTGAAATAAATTTAGCTAAAAATATGAAGCAACTAGACTTCAAACTCGGGTCTCGGATATCAATCATCAAGCTCTTTACCAATTGCGCTAGAAACGGTTGATCAATTCGCTATTTGTTTACCGCCAAAATATATTGTGGTTTTTATGTGTGTGTGTTTTGTGCGTATGTGTGCTACATTGCACAAGGAAACTCATCTAGCTATGATTCTTGATGATGTCTTATATATTAGTCATAAGAAGCCTTTTATCATTAATTGCTGCAGTTATGTTAAGGTTTTTTTTTTCTCAACAAATTTTATCTTCCAATCAAAATTATAAATGCAGAACATATAGGTGCTGATAAAATATTTTAAAAAATACGGTGATTTATTTATCTTGTTTAATTAAATAATATCTTATAAAAAAAAAATGTAAGTCTCGACCTCTTCATATATTATTTTAAACACGATGAATGATTACAAGTCTAGCTACAAAATTTTTGATAATGATTTTGATGATAACATAAAAACTAAAACTAATATAGTTCTAACTTCTATATTTGGTATTCTATTGAACGTACATATTACTCTTCAAATTAGTAGAAGAAGAGAGAGGATTTGAGTAGTGAGGACATGGGCAGCGATGTCAAACACTTGTGAGAAAAATGGATGATTCGAGATGGGCCCAAGCTGACAAACGTAAATCTGATCGAATTATCGATTATCTGGTGGGTGATCTGGGCAATTAAGAATAAAGTGATATTCTAGCATAAAGTTATTGTTCCCCTACTTGCTGTCAGTTGGGTCAAAAGACTTGTTAAGCAATGGAGAGAGATCGGAGGGCAAATTGGTGGATGCAATCGATGTTCAGAGAACATCACCCTTTCGGATTCGCTGTGATTCAGTTTTTCCAAGTTCTAGTTAGCTGTGATTCATTATGATCATTATTATTATAATTATTATTATTATTATTATTATTTTATTTGAGATCTAATTGTCTCACTATTACTGTAGCCTAATTCATTTATCTTATGAATGAAGCGGGTAGCATGCTAATTTTTTTTTTTCAAAAAAAAAAAAAAAAAAAAGAAAAAAAAGAAAAAAAGAGAGAGTAAGAAGAAGAGAGTAGGAAGAGCAAAAAGAATACAAATAGTTAAAATAAAAAGAGAGAGAAAATAATACTTTTTTTTTTTTTTTTGTGCAGTTCATGTGATTTGACAGAGTACCCAAACCTTAGTTATATTAATCTACTTATAATATTCTGATCGACGTTAATCAATTGATTAATTTGTGCGCAAATTAATTAGATTCGTAAGCACATCTTATCTCCATGTATAGCAAGATAATCACATTTATTTTGTTAGATCCAATGTAATCATCTTTCTAATTAAACAAATTTGGTTTTAAAGTTGTTTTTTTTTGTTGGGGGGGGGGGATCAATTCAACTGCTCAAATATGTAATGACATAAAGAGTGCATGCATTCTAAGTGAGCATGAACTCTATGAAAAAATAGTTTTCTGAAAGAAAAAAAAAAGAAAAAAAAAGAGAAAACTCTATTAAAATAATATGTATTGTTTAGTGCTTTACAATACAGAAGAATAGATAAAAGATCACAATAAATAGCCATACAAACACAGGATAATTTTCTGTGCGATTCATTGAATAGGGGAAAGGATATAGCACAAGCAAGTTGAAGCATAATTTTCCATTGCTATATATCTAACTGCTGCTTACAAATCCTTTTCCTTCTGTTTTGACGTAGTTCTGAAGCAAACACATCCAAATTATTTTTCCTCGACTGATAGATTTTCACGTCGTAGTATTACTCCGAGTCGATCCCGTGTAGATTAATTAAACATCAAGAGAATAACCTGCGCACACAATCATGGAAGAGAGCTTATCATCAGCTGCTCCGCTAATCGCCGCGCCCATATTCCTCACATCTAAAAGATAGGATAGTGCATCCTCAGTAATCACTTCACCAGGAACCAACACTGGTACACCGGGCGGATATGGACATATAAGCTCGCCGCATATCTTACCGAGGCTCTCTCCGATGAGCACTTTCCTCTTTTTCGCGAAAAATGCCTCCCTGGGAGTCAAATGCATAGAGCTAGTAGCAAGGGGAGCACAAACACCACTTTTCAGAGAGACAGAGTTTTTTCCTTCATTTGCCTGATAAAAATCCGATGATAGATGCTTCATAGATAAAACAAGCCTTTGAATGTCATCCTTTTGAGTTCCCAAATTGACCGCAAAAGTCAGCGATCGAGTCCCGACGAGCTCGCATACTATGTGATGTTCACTGGATAGTATCTCATCGGCCACGTATCCTGAAATATTGAGTCGAGAAAAGCCGACAGTGACACGCAGTGGATCGATAGCGGGAAAAGCAGAACCAAAGCTTGATAAACTCAATACAGATATACCCGGAATTAGACTAAGATGCTTCTTTGTTTCCACCGACATATCAAGCGCTTTTTCGAAAATTTCTGGGTTCTCACTCAGCTGAGCTCTCGCAGCATCTAAAGAGGCGAGGAGGAGATAGCTAGGACTGGAGCTCTGAAGCGCCTGAAGGCATCTGCTCACCCTGTCGGCGTCCACGAGCACTCCTTTCGAATGAAGCATCGACGACTGCGTGAGTGAGGATAGAACTTTGTGCGTTGATTGGACCGCCAAATCCGCACCTTGTTCCAACGCAGTTCTTGGGAATCCTAGGTGAAACCCGAAGTGGGCGCCGTGAGCTTCATCGACTATAAGCGGAATTCCATGAGAGTGACACAATTTAGAGATCTCCTCCACATTGCTGCATATGCCGTGGTATGTTGGCGATATTATTAAGACTGCAGCTGCTGCTGCTGCTGCTGTTCCGTCACTCTCCAATTCTTTTATTGCTCTCCCTACCTGCAATGGAGTTACTGCACCAGGAATATCCCATTCGGAATTGTACTCCGGCATTATATACTTGGGTACTGCACCGGATAAAACCAGACCCGATATCGCCGAAATATGAGAATTCCGAGGTAGGATGAGTGTTTCACCTGGGGAGCAAGTTGCCATTATCGAAGCATGGATCCCGCACGTCGTTCCATTAACAAGAAACCAAGTTTTAGACGAGCCAAACAGTTGGGACGCCTTTCTCTGAGCATCTAAAATCGCACCATTCGGGGAGAAGAGATCGTCGAGCTCCGGAAGTTCAGGTAAGTCGTGCAGGAATGTTCCCGAACCAGTGAGGCTCGACATTGAGGGTGGCGCTGCTTTGCCTCTGTTGTGTCCAGGAAAGTGAAAGCAGGAAACAGCTTGTTGTGCAGTCGATTTTAGCGCTTCAACGAGTGGGGCACTGCTTCCTTTTACACCACTTACATTTGAGATCGTAGGCATTCTCGATGAAGAAGCCGCACATTGCACTCTTGTAGCGCTGACGACGATTGCCGCTTCCTGAGGTAAGTAGAAAGCTGCATATATCAGCTTATTACCATCAGATGATTCTAATCAACCAGGTTCACTGTCCCGCAGTTTTCGTAAATTTCTGGCATAATTAATTACTTATGATCAACCAGTTTCAGTATTAAACCTCATTTTGATGTTCGTTGGCCGTTGATGTCATAACAAGTAGCGAACTAGGATCGTGGCGAGTATGTATAGAGCACATTTAGCTTGTTCTAATATTTTCATGTTCAGATAGATGTTCCCTACCATATAATGTGTTAAATATGGATAATTCCGCGCAATTTCTATCAACTTGTCGCGATTTACATAGACCTTCGAGCTGGAAGGACTGCATTCGTAGCAGACCTTTAAAATTTTCATAAGCTGTGTCTGACAGCAAAAGAACTGACGCAGAAAACGTCAGGTTTCCTTCTGCAACTTTCGTTCCAGTAATCTCACCAAAGCAACTAATAAATAAAAGTGTGAAGAAATAGAGCCCGTTTTCTGATATTCTGATACTGACAGAATCAATCATCAGTAAAATAGGGGGAAGGAAAGGATTAGAGAATGGTGAAACTATTAATTAAGTCCGAGCCACGTCAGGTTTTGTAAGATTCAGAGAATGAATCAATAATCATTCACAGATTATTTGAAATTTAAAATCTAAAATTTAAAAAATTCTCAGAAATAGATTCTAAATGCTTAATAGAACAGGCTCCCAGTTACATTACATTGATATTGTAAATCATATATAAAATAAAATAAAATATAAAAAAAAAAAAAAAAAAAAGGGAAAGAAAAAGTTAGGGGCGTAGAGAAGAAAAAAAGGCGCTTACATCGGACGGCTGCTGTTTGATCACGGGGTTCCAACGGCTAGGAGAAGAAGGAGACGAGGTAGCCATTTTTGAGCTGAAATTCGGCAGACCGAAGGCCGGCGAATGCATCTAATCGCGAATTCGTCGCCGACTTCGACAGTCGGAGATGGAGGAGTCGGCGGCGGAAAGAAAAGGGATTTTTATTATTATTATTATTATTTGCTGGGAGAAGATAAGGAAATGTTGGGAGAAGTTAAAAAGAGCGGTACAAAAAAAAAAAGGGGGTGAAATTGTATGGAGATTCCGAAACTGTGGCTAATTTGGAAATAGACCCTTCAATTGGCACAAAAAATCACTAGCTTTTATCAAATTTAGTACTGTGAAAATAATGTTATTTGCACGCATAAAAGTTAAGTATAAATTAGGATTTTTCAGTACTAATTAATTGTCCTGTGTAATATAGACCATCACATTAGTGTAAAAGATTTATTTTTATTTCTATATTCATTATATTTGAACTTTATTAATACTTTTTTTTGTGAAGATAAAAATGCGACATGTTATTTCATTCGTTTACTTTTTTAGAAAAAAATATTTCTAGAAATGTGAAGTAATTAGTTTTTAAATTCAAATTTTCAAATACCAACTATCAAATTTGAAGTAATTATGTTGACGGTGTTTTAGATAATTATTGCAGTACTCTAATAAATTATGTATAGAATTTATTTATTTATTTATTTATTTATTTATTTTTTGGAATAGAAAGCATAGTTCATGAAATATGAAAGCAGATGTCCATATTTCTGATGTCTTCTAATGTTTGGTTAATGTAAAAATAAAAAAGAACTTTTATTTCCTCATTATGTGATTAGCATGAAAAGGAAATAAAATAGTGATCATTGAATAGTGAATAAGTAGGCATTTATTAGTGTACTATTTTTTATTTTCCCTAAAGAGTAGTTTATCTGGAAAACTAGAAAGCTTAATATGAAAAAAAAAGAAATTGCAGATTTCTAGTTTTTTTTTTTTTTTTTTTAAAAGCCTCATCTATTATTCAAAAAGGATCAATCAATCATGCACGAAAAACTGAAACACTATATTGGTCTGATTATTTCATCATACATTCAATTATTACTTTTAGACATCTGCTACTATCTGTTTATCACAATCCCTGTAAGCTTACATTATTCTTCATTCTGAATTTCCAGTTTTAACAAAGTCTTCATTCGAATGCCTTAATCGCAAATTGAACAAATCTTTTCGGTTAATGGAGGCACTCCTCAGGCTCCCTGACTATATAAATCTCATCTCCGACATCGCTGTATAGATCTTGGTTCCTATGCCATGTCCACAAAGCATGTGTCTCATTCTTCACCTACAAATATCACAGCAATTTAACACATTATCTGTTTAATTTGAATGCATTGAAATGTAAATGCAGTTGTAAACCAGGGCTGGTACCTCCAGGATCCCATGGCCAAAGCTACTCTCGCGGTACGCGCTGTACTCGGGCTGGCGGTCCCAGCAGAACTTGCCTGCAGCTGGGCCTGATGTGAAGTTGAACGCGCAGAAGCCGCCCATGTATTTGTCAGGTGTTGTTGATGGGTCAGGGCACTTGTCAGGGTCGTCTGCGTGGTTGATCGCCATCTTCTCCCGGTTGCCACCGTCCCCGACCGTGATGTAAACAGGACCGCAGGGGTCCAATTTGTAGTTGTAGACACGGTTCGACCGTTCGTAAGCATGAACCTATATATATTTAAGCATTACTAGCAAACATTATCCGGCAAAACTGCAGCTGCAGCAGGTATTGTTACTACTCACTACTACAGTACAGTGAGTTTGCATATTTTGCAGAAACAAGGTAACTAGGGAGGGGAAAATTATCACAAAAATGTAAGAGTAGAGTTACATGTCCATTGAAGACAACGTCGACGCCGTGTGAGTAGAGGAGATCCTCCATTTCCACCCTCATGCACTCCACTTCCCTGTAGTGGGATTTGTAGGTGCTGTACCATGGCGGATGCCAAACGGCTATCAACCAAGGAGTAATTGCTCTATCTACCGTCGCTAAATCTTTCTCCAACCACTTATACTGCTCCCCTGAAATGAGACAAAATGTTAAAACATTCGACAACTACAGATTCGCGTAAATCTTTGCTCACAATATTTGTAGCATCATGACGTTTACTAGACGCGCGACATGATTATTTGTTATGCCATTTCCCATATCTACTATTTTTTCGGGTTTCCTTTTTGGATCCCCATGAAAGGAAAGACAATCAAGGGACATAACAATTCACCTGATCTGTTATAGGAAACGTATGCTCCGAGCATAATGAAATGTATTCCTCCGGCATTAAAAGAGTAATAGAATGAGGAGAATGATCTGCTCTCTCTGGAGGGGAATGCGAATCTAGCGTCGTAAGACACAAATGTCTTGTTATCAATCTGTTGTTCTATCTCGTGGTTTCCTTCGATCACCATCATCGGTATTCTCGAGATAACTGGCTCCATATACCTTAAAAATGATGGCAAATTCAGTAGTTGATCAAGGCAAATTGAAGAAACAATGCGTAAAACTACAGGATTGAGATATATTCACCTTCCCCAGTAGTCCCAGCGTGGCTGATACGTCTCGTGTATCGGTGTATGCCGGAATGAGCAGGAATAGCAATCCGAACCAGTTCCGTTCGTGAGATACAAGTTTGCGTAGCTGACATCGCCTACTAACAAGATTAGATCAGGCTGGTTGCTTATCATGTGGTCCACTGTGGAAGTGGTGTTGTATGTGAGGCCCAAATCGCCGACCACGGCTACCCGTTTGGGGTAGCTTCGAGGTCCCGAAGCCGGCATGGTTCGGAAAGTGCGGACATCGCTCATGGCTGGTATAGTAGCATCCCCGCACTGGTAGTAATACTGCGTCTCCGGTTTCAGTCCTGAAAAAAGAAGCACGAGTAAATGTGAGTGAAAGATACGCAAAGAGAGGTTGGTTTATGGATATCAAGAATCAAAGGAAATATTTCTTTTACTCGAAAGCGAGTGCATGTGTAAGTAAAAAAACTGAGTGTGACTGAATCAGAAATGAGATATATAACGAATTAAAAGTAGGCCAAGAACAATATGTTCTATACGAGATTAGGGCAGATTATAGGAGAATTTCGCGCACTTTAGTCTCTGTAATTTAATAGTTTTGAGTATAATTTGTAGTGCCTTTACATTTTTCCATAAGCAACATGTCGACACAAAGGAATATAGGAGGAAAAATGATCGCAAAACAAAATTCACCGAGAATAACTGGGTCAAATTACCTTTGAGGCGAACGTGATGGATGATTCCGGAGGTGTAATTTTGGAGGCCTTGGAAGGGATAAAGTTGGTTGTAAACAAGTGAATGCCCAGTAGCTTCGCGAGTTAACGAATTCTCAGAGCAACCGTAGCGAACAATGCTTGCGACGGTCTTAGGATTCAATGGCGCGACATACTCCCCAATTTGAAATTCCCCTACAATTAATCAGGGCAAAGTAAGAAGCCTTGTACGAAACAAAAATGCGTCATTTGAGTTCAAAGCAAACTGATTGTTTCACACGACATCAGAACAGAAGGTCCTGAGTCCAAATCTCGCGCGACCTGTCATGATTAAAACAACAACATCTGCGCATTCAATTCAAAGTTCGCATCTTGGACCTATCGAAATTCTCGAGCGAGCTCCGATAGAAGATGGAGTGGGACAAATGGAGAGTCCAATTCGTTCATCAAACTCAAAAAAGAGGCATAAACGCATACGGTTTACGGGCAACAAGCACACGAAAACGAACAAAGGAGGCAGAAAACCTGTGATCCAGGAAATCCACACGGAGTCGGCGGCGGCCGAGAGCGACACGGAGACCTGCTCGGGCTCCCATCCCCTCACCCTCCTCTGGACTCGCGGGTCGGAGTCCGGCAGGTCCACCGCGTATCCGCGGAAGACTCCGTCGTTGAGCAGCGCCGTCGCCGGGGGGAACGGCCCCTCCAAGGTCGTCGGAACGGCGGCACCGAGGACCAGCAGAGACATCACGGCGGCCGCCACAGTGCAACTCCGCATTGTATGGTATTGGGGTTGAGTGTGTGAGAGAGAGAGAGGTGGGTGATGGGGATTTATAGGGAGGAGGAGGAGAAAGGGACGGAGCATGGCCGTTACGTGTAGTTTCCGTTCCCGCCATCTTTTAAAATCAACTTTTAACGGCTATCTTTTTTTCTTTTTTTTTTTTTTTTTTTTTTTTTTGAAGTCAACGATAGGATAGGAACACAACTACGTTGGAGAACAAAATTGAAAACTAAGTTGGGCTCTTCTTAGCAAGAAAGTCAACATATTCACCTAGCAATGGATAGGATTGCCGAGTCAACAATAGAGACTATACGATGTTGTTGATTTCAGCGATTTGTATTTTTTTTTTTTTTTATAAAACATACATCTGATCAGCTGTCTTATCCGAACAAATACATGTCGCTTCTTATGATATCATTCGAATCTTAGGGTGGTCCGTTTAAGTCGAATCTTAGGGTGGTCCGTGGGAACTTAAACCGGGTTCAACTCAGGAAGGACTTTCAGGGTGGTCCGTGGAAACTTAAACTGGGTAACTGGGTTCACTCAGGAGGACTTTCAGGGTGTGGAAGGACTTTCAGGGTGGTCCGTGGAAACTTAAACTGGGTTCAACTCAGGAAGGACTTTCAGGGTGGTCCGTGGGAAACTTAAACTGGGTTCAACTCAGGAAGGACTTTCAGGGTGGTCCATGGGAACTTAAACTGGGTTCAACTCAGGAAGGACTTTCCTGGTGAGGGCGCTAGTCCAGAAATTGTTTCTTTAAACCTGGTCCACTTTTGGAAGCTCCACAATTCAATTCGCTGGCACCTCTATCTAAAAATTATATTTCTATTTTATGAAATATTGTTCGAAAGCATTTTACTAGAGTTTTATCGTTTCCCCCATAAAGAAATCACACTAATTCTTTAATTGCATCAATTTCATCCCCGATTATGTTACAATTTGCGTGTCTTAAAATCCTTTTAATTTCTGCACATAGGTGAAGAAGTTACAATTTGTTAACAACAGCAGCAGCAGCAGCAGCAGGCCTAAGTGTTGCATTTGCGTGCTACCCGAGCCAAAATAAAAAGTCCAAACAATCCCTTACCACCAAAAGTTGCACTTTACTGATAAGTGTGACATGAGCTGATCCAAATATTTAAGGCGATATATGAAAACACTCTTGCATGTTTCATACAAATCACAATTTCAACTGATCCAATAATTTGTTTATATATGAAAATACTCTTGCATGTTACAAACAAATCGCAATTTCTATTTTCAAATGGCCAACATCTGAGAGATCTCCAACCAACTTCACTGTCTTGCTGTGCAATATTCGAAAAATAACGGCTCTAGAATGCTGCTGATGTGTTTACAATTTATTCTGTCAAACATAGATTGATCTGCAAAAATAATATCAGCAGATGTAAAAAGGTGCCTACATGGAGTACCAGAAGAACTACTTTTTCTTCGAACCAAAAAAAGGCGATGACGGATGACTACCAGGGTAAATTCATCAAACAATTCACAATCTTGCAAGAGGCATAATAGACCTCAGAAATATCTGGTCAGGTATTAAAAGCCATACACAATTAATAAGATTTGCAAACTAGTCCAGATCCGACCATCCATTATAGTTTTGCTACCTCTCTACAATATTCTTGCTATTTCATAGGAAAAACAGAGGCCGAATAAACTCCTAAGCACTCGCCAAAGTTCCACCAGTCTGGTGGAGCATCGCATCGATCTCATCACCATCTTCCATCTCCAACTGAAACCAACAAAACAATTTTTTAAACTTTTAAAAAAAGGGAATGAGGGGATTAATTTCAAATAAGTTAAAAAAGTAATATGGTCGGAGGAGAGAGAGAGAGAGAGAGAGAGAGAGAGAGAGAGAGAGAGAGAGAGATAGTACTTCATCTGGGGTCTGTTCGCCTCGCAGCCTGCGCCCATCAAAGAGGAAGGCAATGGAATTGAAGTCCACAGACTGGCGGTCGCAGTAGGCGTTCATAAGCTTCCTCAGCTGAGTGCTCCGCTTGATCCTAAAAAACACTTCATTCCCATCCTGTAAATCCAAAAAAGGGGGGAAATAATTGTATGTAGCGACAGTTCGGAGGAGAGAGCAAAAGACAAGTAAAACTACATAAAGAGTTCTAACACGGTATCATACTAATCAAACTGAACAACCAAAAAAATGTCCTGAAAAGAATCCACAATGCAAAAAAGTGCACGACTCAAGGTACAAATATAGATATGCGCTCTACCTAAAGAAAATCATGGATTAGTATCATTTGTTAGCACTAAGAAAAGATAGACAAGAACAAATTATAACATATTGCCCACTTATATAAAATTTTGAACAATCTATAACCCTTGATTAAGCAGTTTTCCATCGGCTCCGTTGGTTGCGATAACCACCACAATTTTGCCTGGTGAATTGCAAAAAAGATCCACTAAAATGGACATAACATTAATCAAATGAGCCTGCTTTCCAACAAGCTAGTTCACTTTGCAATAGGACATTTCAGCCAAACTCAAATCTTCACCCCAAAAAATAGGCCTCCTTTGAAAGAAATTCAATCAATGTTAACACCACCGCAAATGGCAAAATAGCAACAAAACAAAATTCACAAAGTCACCAGCACAAACAATCAAGCAACCGCTTACTTACACGTATCATGATCAACAAAAGAACAATAGAAGAAAAAAAGTACTAGCGAATGATAAATATCCAAGAACTATCTAGTCCCCCTTTCGAACAAGTCCAAAAAAATGCCAAAAAAATAAAAGATAAAACAGAATGAATGCCACATTATGAACCTACCAAAATTTATGCCAACAGAAAACATTTGCAAGTTTCAGATTAACATTTTTGCATTTCTGAGTCGAAATAACAAGGCAAGGCCTTAGTAGAGAATGAATCTTGTAAATGTCACATAGTCCCCTGCTGTCCATCATTCCACAATTTTAATAACTTGTATAAACAGAGAGAACGGAGCAAAAGGACAGATTGGAGCACAAGGGAAGTAAACTCCTTTCCAGCAAATTTGAGCAATGCAGAAGACTAGTGAATAAATTAAATAAACTCCTTTCCAGCCGATTCTATGTTGAGATTATAAGTGGATTCTAACTGTGCAAAATTGAAGCATGATTCAGTGGTAACATTACTCATGCCTTTTTTCCACCTCCGAGGGACCAAAAGATTACAAGTACGACAACACGTTACCTTAGAGGTTATGCCCAAAAAGAAGAGATTAATAAGGTTAACTCGAGTTTACAGATTTTCAAATTGATGGAATAAAATCCATCAAAAGAAGTTCATTCCACCAAATGGAAGATCCACCAAATCCTCAAAGTTGAGCTAATAACCCTGAGAAACCTGCGGCACCCATTTTGTGACATCGAATTTCATTTATGGAAGCTAAACCTAAAGATCCAGGATGACAAAGCTGGCCTTTATACCTAGCTAATGAGATCTTAATAAACTGTTTATACTACATTTCATGCATGTAATATCCTACAGTATATTTAATAGAGGATCAAAAATGAAGTCAAAAAGATCATCATAAATTATACATATTGTTTAATTGTTTAATTTTTCTATTCTTCAATGCGTTTCTTCTCATTTATCGCTTATTCATCTATTTTCACAATAGTTGCTATAACATATCATTAAAAATTATTCTAAATAACTCATCATAATTCCATGATCACCAGACCACCCTGCCAGACACTCCAAATTTCCTTCAAAGCACCTGGCGCGATAGCTACATAATCCATTAGATTCGATCATGAGTATTTGGCTAAGGGCTACTGTTTCAAAGGTATCGATAAATTTAAATTTAAAACCAGCCCCGCGATTAACAGAGTCTGCTTTTTGTAAGAAATGTGTAATATGATGCATTCCCCTTTCCTTCCCTATTTTTTCTCCACTCTAACACTCACTATATCCCGCTCACGTCGTTTCCCTTACAACTGCTGCTTCAGTAAATACTAGTGTATCACTAATATCTAATGCTATAGAGGTATTATACAGGCTACTAAACGCAAGATTAAAAGTCGTGCAAGAGATCTCAAGTCGGAGACACGAAAGAGAATGTATGCAAGATTAAAAGTCATGCAAGAGATCTCAAGTCGGAGACACGAAAGAGAATGTGACCAAGACAGTAATGAGAGAGCTGGGGGAGGCAGATGTAGGTTTTTCGTTGCTAAACTCACTGCGACTTCAAAAGTGCGGAGCTGTCGATTTGGGCATAGTTCCTAAATCAATACTTCAAAATTGCGGACTTGTCGATTCGGCTACACTACCGAGATGAAAGCCCTAAGGCCAACTCCCTCACTCAGCTTTCATTTGTTTGCATTCGAATTATTTTCAGGCATTTGAATAGGGATGCTGTTTGATTAATCAACAACAATTGCGTCAAATTTACATGACTCTATTCAATCCCCAGGCATCAACCAACCACAAATCCCAAAATGAAACCATTAATTCTCAATTCAATTGATCAAAATAATTCAAACCCTCCTAGTTACAAATTTTACTCAATTATCAACTCAATCATAGGATACAGAACCCTAGAAACTAAATTACTCACATACATAGATTAGGCGCCAAGATCAAAACAAAAGTACACAAAGAATCGAGTAAAGAGCATCCATCACCAACAACAAAACCTCACAGGTATCATCGTTCATGATCACATCAAAACAACTTCAAAAAATCACCAGAATGATCGAATAAAGCAGAAAAACCCTTACCTGCCCTTTGACCTTCAGATTGATGTGCGCGGATTGATCTGCAGGCTTCTTGTCCTCGTCCTGTCCCGCTCCCGACATCTTCTTCCCAATCGCACAAACCCTAACCCTAGAATTCCCCTCCTCTAGGGTTTCTCACCTCACCGAAATTCCCACCCAAATGAAAACAAAGTTTTCGATTAATAAAATAAAATATATATATATATATATATTAAAATTAAAAAAATAATAATAATAATAATAATAATAAAAGATAAAGCAAAGAGAGGGGCGAGTCGAACCGGCGACTTCCCGCCTCCATTTATACTACGACTTTCAGAGTCGGATTTAATAACTTTTTTAAGTCCGCCTTGGTGGGGCCCGCAGGAAAATTTCCGCACGAAACTTCTTATGCGAGAATTGGGGAGGGGTGAAATATGCAAAGCGTCCCCTCAACTATATTCGATTTGGAACAAGCTCCCTGGACTTTAAAATTGAGTCGCATTCTTAATCTTTTAGTCATAAATTAACAATTTTATAAGATATCGGATTTAAAATAAATATTATTATTGCTCTTAAATTTCCATATATATTTTAATGCGAATCAATTTTTTTTATTAAAAAAGTTTGTGGGCCTTGTTTATAATACTGTAGAGGTGAGGGGCTAATCATACATTTTTACCGATCGGGAATTCCGTTCGGAATTCGTAGATGTAAAGCGGACGTTGGTGATTCATATGGTTTCTGAAACGGACGGTCAAGATGGATTCTTCAGGATCGTCCGCATAGTAGAAGTATGGCTGGGGTGCGCATACAGCGTGGTCGTGGGCGGTGCGTACTCCGCACGCAGAGTTCGAAAAGTACGAATAGATTTTTTTTTTTTTTTTTTTTTTTTTAAAACGCACGGCGCATTTTAGTGGCGCGATAATCGAGATTCGTTCTTATCTCCGCGCACGTTAGCACTGGCCGAGCGTATAGTGTATCACGTGTTGGGGTTATTATTATTTTATTCGGATATAAAAAAAATTAGTTATTTTTAGAATAGGTATAAATACAGATATAAGCATAAATTAAAATAATTTTGTGCTTGGTTGAGTATAAGAGTTGTACCGAAAATAAAAAAAATTGTATAAGAACGGAAGAGATTAAAATTTATAAAAAAATAAATAAATTTTATAAATTTAAATATCTTATAATTTAAAAAAATTTAATTTTTTTTAAAAAATAAACAACAGGTGAAATAACTGTTCCACCCTTATACTGGATAAGTTGGTATTAAAGGAAACAGCTCTTTCCCATACAAAATGGGGGGTTTTACCAAACTAACCCCCTTATCCCCTCTTATACTAATTACCAAACACACCCTATTATATATACAAGAAAAGCTCTGTTTCTAATTACCAAACACACCCTATTATATATACAAGAAAAGCTCTGTTAATTGCAAATTTAGCCCTCAAGTTTGATTAAATATCAATTTAGTTTCCACACTTTTATTAAATTTCAATCACTTTTATATACCAATAATAAATACTAACATTTAAGCATGAATTACACAGATTAACAAGTTTTATTTACTACAAATTAGATACATTACAATTGCATTTTGTGGATGTAATTGGTTTACGTTTACAGTGGAGAGTTGACCTGGAGATGAACTAGTAACCATCCACTGACAGAACTCCAAAGAAGGGATTGGTTAATGCTGAATGCAGCTCCAGTCCTGCAGATTTCAGAGTTTCCATGTCTGCTTTCGCCGTCGGCAGAAACAAGTATCTGTCGCCGCCGATCTGCTCGAAGCCGCATAGCTCGAGAAACTCGATCCCTCCTTTCAAACACCCCACTCTTTCCTGTCAGAGCAGAATAAAACAAGTATCTGTCAGAAAAAAAATGAGACTGGCAGAAGGTTCAGATAATTCTGATTCGGAAAGCTCACGTGAAACTTCGGATTGCTCAGTCGAAGGCTTCTGAACTTCTCCTCGTCGGGATACTTCACGATGTTTCCGATGATTTTGAGAAGCGTTTCAAAGGCTCTCTTGACTCTGGCGCTGTCGTCCTAACAACAAAGATATTTAGTCGTGGTACGAAATGCCACGCAAAAATCTGGAATGACCATGCAGTCTCGACGAACTTTTAGATTAGGATAACTCGAGCAATTCACAAATTCTTTGTTCTACGCGATTCTAACTATGTTAGTATGGTGGCAAAGATTTTTACCTTGTAATTTCTTTTTAAACTTCGAAGACAATCTCGCAGTTCGGCCTTTGTAACACGCTTAGCAGGCAACTGTCTCTGCACATTGCAAACAAATTATAAAAATAACTTTCAGATTGAATGCATATATGAAGTTTGTCCAAAATATTCTTGAGACATTGGATTACACCTTTTCTTCCGGACGAGGTATTACGGGTTTTGAAGCTCCCAAATCTTCGAATGGTATGCCAAGCTTCCTCTTTCTTTCTGCCTATATTCAAATTAACCAAATGATGTCTGTATGAGCAAAATAGCCGATTTGATGGGCCAAAAGATTCTTGCTCGACAGCACGCCAAGATGAATTCACACAGATATTAATTAACATGGACACAATGTGCGAAAAGTAAGAAGAATAGTAGCCGGACTCGTGTATGAATTTTCGCATGTTTCCTCAGAAAACATAATATTTTCCATTCATAGCCGTCAGAATTCCGTTGAAACCTTACCTTTCTATCGATTTCCTCCATCAAATTGAAATGGAAATATTCGCATAATCATACATGTAACGGAGAAACGATTAAACTTTTGACTTGTTATATGGCAATTATGTGGATATTTCAACGAGGAATTGGCAAAAAAAGAATTGCAAGGGAATGCAAGGATAAGGCACCACTACTAAATTGTAACCTCCTAAAGAGTTAGAGGCCCTCTACTGCAACCTTTGCCTGATTCGAAAACTGTATGCAAAATTTCCTTAGGTGATGATGCACACTATAAGAAGGGAAGGAAAGCCAGAAGGGGGACCTTATCATCTTCTAACTGCCGTCGAACTCTCTCTCTCGCTCTTTTCTGCTCCTCCTCTTTAGCTTTTTGCAATGCCAACATTCTGCACTAAAAAGATAACACAAAAGCTGCGCCTGATTAGTAATATACAGTAAAGATCAAAAGACAACTTTCCACAAGAAGGAAAAAAAAAAAAGAAGAAGATAATCTATGGACCGTTTTCTTTGGCTTTCATCCTCGACTCTCTTTGACTCCATAAGTTTTCCAGCAGATTGCGGTATTTCCTTCATAGAAAGGGCCAAGTTATGGGAGCACATAATGTATGTTAGTTTAGTTACCAAGCAGAAAAGAAAATATTGGACAAAAGAATCAATAAAATTAAGTACCTTCTCATTTTCTCTTTCCGATCTGTTTTTATCTAATTTCTTCTCATTAGCTTGTTCCCTGTAAATGATATGGAAATTCAGAAGCTGAGGTAGTGTTAAATTAGTAATACGCCTTTTGTAAACAAACTAAAAGCTTGGTTTCTACAAAGACAGGTAAAAGCGAGGTGGTCGCCTCTTTCACTGATAAACAACTACAAGAGAATGGTTACGGCATGAATGGTTTCATAATGGCCGTTTTTTCCGCAATTAAACCACGGGGCATAGTGTATAAATCATTATTACGACTTCTATAGATATGAAGTTTCTCAACATGGACGGAACTTAACTGATCGAATCGGACTAAGATTGTCAGAAAAAGAGAATGTTCTTTTTCTACAAATCTGTAAGGTGTTGAAAGCATCTTAGAGGACCTAAAATACCATCATAGCAGGTTTCTTCTTGTACATTAAAAAACAAAATGATATGCTGCAGTTGATGCAATTTCTCAATCTGTGATAACAAATTCTGATTTTCTAGCATTTTGGTAATATAATGGAAAAGAATAGACCGTAGCTTTTGCGCCTTGAGCTTCACTTCCTCTGGAATCAATAACGAATTTCCACTTTCAATCTTGATTTCTTTAGGCACCTGGAACAACAGAATAGCGTAATCAAGTAACCCCCCCCTGAAGTTTACGTAAGGAGAACTTAGATTTTCTTAGTGTTTTCTCCCCCCCCCCCCCCCCCCCCCCCCCCCCTCCCCCCAAAAAAAGGTGAAAAATCTCTAGTGGGAACACATAAAATTCCCCAGTGACCCAATTAAAAGTTAAAACTATTCATACCTGCTGTGAATGTGTAGCTGATCTATAATAATACGATTCTTTCAATTTGTATCGCTTAATATGGTGTAGCAAAAAATTTGTCGGTTTCAATTAACCATACTATTTCAGTCTAAATCTGATGTACCTGGACAATTAATGGGATATTAATAAGCATTCGACGACTTCTAACATATTTATCTTTATACCTCAAGTCCCTAGATGAAAGTAAAAAATTTTAAATTTAATTCCATTAAAATATGGTCAATGACATAAAAGGATGGATTATGCAGAATAGTAGTGTTCATTATAGAAGTGCGGTAGGAGAGTTCAATTTGTCATACAAAATTAGAGATCCAAATTTAGTGCAGAGAGTTCATAATAATAATGTTATTACCAGTGGTATCTGATCAATATCTGGATCATTTTCATGCTCAATAACCCAATTAATGGCAGCCTCAATACTACAATTTCCTGAAATAGCACCATGTATAAAGATGATCTGATTAGTAATGCACAAAGGTAGTGTTTGCACAAGCATTCTTTTATTACATAACAAATAGTGGAAAAGTAAAAACAAGGAGTAGTGATGGAAAAGTGGATAATATCAGTAAGCAACAGGAACATGATAAGGCGACAATTACACTTTGTCCTTACGATAAAACAAGAACAAAATCACAGATCTTTTACTAATGTAGCTTTGTTGTGCTCTTCTTCTCTTCAGATCTCTACAAACCTTCCACAAATATCTGCAATTTCAAGTTATAATATGCATTTCTCTTAAAACTTCCACTTAATTGAGATTCGGTAGATAAATTTCTACTTCCCGAAGAACGAAGAAAAACAGCTTTCTAAGGGTGCACAACAAGTAGCTAAAAATCAGAACTGAATACTGCAGTGTACTATGAATGTCTCAAGCAGCAATAAGAGTAAAACCAACAATTTACCGCCTACTCGGATATTTTCCTCAAAGTAAGGTACAAGAACTGCAAGGTGAACGAATGCAGGGGCGAAAGGGGGTGGAGGTGGCGCAAGATTCTGGCGGGGCTTACACCCGGGGATCCGGTAGATAGGGATCGTAGTGCCGTACTTAGGGAGGCGCTGGGCAATATCCCGATACTGGAGGGAGAAGACGAGGCGAGGTGGCGGTGGGATACAGCCGGGAGGTTCAATGTTAAGTCCCTGTATTCTTTCCTGCAAGATGGAGGCGTGCGCGATAGACGCTGGGTCAAACTCTGGGCTATCAAGGTGCCCCTAAAGGTTAAGATTTTCGGCTGGCTCCTACTCAGAAACAGAATTCTAACGACCGATATTCTACTAAAGAGGGGGTGGAGCGGGGACGGGAGATGTACGTTCTGCCTAGAGGAGGTCGAGACCGGGGATCACCTGTTTGCGACGTGTCGGTTTTCAAAGGACATCATTTCCGGCGTTCTAACTAACATAATGTTGGTTCGATCTTGCCTGGCACCGGCAAAGCTGTGGGAAGTGCTTTCTGATAAGAGGAGTTCACTCGGGAGAAAGGGCCTAACTACCTTGTTAATCGCTTGGTGGGCCCTGTGGCTGGAAAGGAACCGCCGCTTATTTGATAAAAAAAAACAGTCGCCGAGACAGCTGGTGTCAGAGATCTGCGCCTGGTGGAGCTTATGGGACGCCTGGTGCTCATAGTCTTTTTTTTTTTTTTTTTTTTTTTTTTTCGATCCTTCCGCCGAGACCTAGCTGTCTCACCTTGTTGCTAAGTTCATCTTTCATTGAATGAAGCGGTAGCATGCTACCTTACTCTCAAAAAAAAAACAATTTACCAGCTAATTTTCCTTTCACAAAAAGCAGGAAGATTATCATCACTTTTCCGAAAAGACGGTAAGCTAAAAAGAGAAAGAACTACTGAACAGATTACCTAAAGAATGAAGTGCCCTGGTCGCATGGGCTGTCGGAAATCCCATCAATTCAAGTTGCCGAAGCATGACTTTGTCGACTTCCAGGATGGCCATCTTTATCAAGTATCAACTACAAAATTTAACAGGAAAAAATGAAAGAAAATCAAATAGATAATCAAAACCATGGTCATGTAACCTACACATTAAAAAACAAGAACAATGCTCGAATAAATCAAGCTAAGCCATATTGTAGCAACTTTTTTTTCAGAAAAAAAAAAAGCAATAAAACAAGTGGAGACAACTTAAAACTATAAACTACATGATTCAACGCCTAAACAACTTCTTATTAAATTATAAAAGGAGACCATTAAAATGACCTGGAAAACGATCGATATATTTATTACTCTGAAGATCTCTACACCTAAAATTAAACCTTTAATTTGGCGACAAAGGACACTCCATGAAGACTAGAAAACAAATCTTCTAGTTGTATAGTCAAATGAAAAATAAAAAGTTTGCAAATGTTATTGGATTGGATGCGAGTAATTGATTAGAAATGATTCACAACTTTTAATGCTAACACACTGAGCTGTGGTTAAGATAAGCTACATTAGTATTAAGAACTCAAGTGTCAAGATAGAGACATGTAGTTACACAATTCGCGTAAAATTACGATGATTCTTAAACCATGAAAGAAAAACACTGCAGTATAAATAATCTACGCGAGGAAAGCAGTTCATTAAGGCGGTGTTTGGTTGCATGTATAAGGAGCGCGAAAACAGTTTTCGGGTTGAAAATGAGTTTGAAATCAAGTATTTGATTCCACATAAAATACTCTTCTTGGATGTAAAACAATTTTACTTATTTTATGAAAAATACTCATTTTTCGCTTTTTTAATTTCTTTTATAACAAAAAATGTAAACAGAGAAATTAAAATATCTTTCTTCCTCTTCTTATTTACTTTTCCTCCACACCGGAAAAAATATGACTTCAAAACTTATTTTTGTGTTACGCAAAATCAAATGCCAATAAATGTAAATTATTCTCTCTTGTAAAAATATATTTTATTTAATTGTTAATAATTTCATGTGAAGCCTAAGGTCTCGTTCAACGTCATTGCTCATTTTCATTTTCATTTTTTTTTTCTGTTCGAAACCTGGTTGTCTCACTCTGTTGCTTAGTTCAATATCTATTTGAATGAGGCGGTAGCAAGCTATTTTTTCTCAAAAAAGAAAAAAAAAAAGAAAAAAAAGAATATAAGAAGTGTAGACAATCCATCATCCCCTTCTAAACTATTCCATAAAATTTTGATAAAAACATACAAAATTTATCTAAATTACTGATCATTTTATCAATTTGTTTGATTTGAATCAGTCAGCTGCACTTTGCTTCTAATTTTTTATCTTAATAAATTTACAGTTACCAAAATTATATAAAATAAACTAACTAAACATGCAAAGATAAACTCAAATCAAACAAATTAAAACATTGAATAGTAAAATCAAAATGATGAGAGATGAATTGAACAGAAATAAAGGAAGATTGAGAGGGAGATTTACTTACATATTGAAAGTGAAAACCTTGTGAGATCAGAGAAGGGTATTGAGATCTCTTCTTCCTCACCCTCTCCCAAAAGATTACTACTAAATTGGATTTTAAAGAAGGGTTTTGCCTCTTATTAGTGATGAGAGGTGCCCCATTCCTCCTCAATTGGTGGAAACACCAACACTTTTCTTCTCTTTCACTTCATTCTCTCTTAAGAGGGATTTATGCCTTTCCCTCTGGAGGAGGTTTTTTTAGGATTAATTTTATTCATGTATTTATGTAAAGTTTAATTTTTTATATTTATTTTTTTAAAAAAAATAAATTATTGATATATATTTTTAATTTATTATCGTTAGTTTATTATTTATATTTTAATAAAATATAAATAAAATATTAATTTTATTCGGATAAATATGTCTTCTTAAAAATTTCAACTATTAAAAATAAAAAAATAAATTTATTTCACTTGCTAATCAAGATTAAGTATTTAATTTATAATTAATTATATTTTTCTAACGAATATTGACCATAAGAATATATATATATATAAACAATTTAAAAATTTTAACTATTTGATATATTTACAAAGTCGTATAAAATTAACTATTTTTCTTTAGTTATAGAGTGAAAAAAAAAAAGAAGTAAATTTTAATTTAAGTTTTCTTAGATTTATTTTTTGAGTAGAAACTGGGGAAAAAATTATCCCCAACAAATTTTATTGTAAATTATTATTTACATATTAGAGTATGCACTGTAAAAAAATAAATAAATAAATAAAAGAAAAAACCACTAGTTTCTCAATCTGTACTACATTACAACATATCGCATAATTAAAATTTAGTTGTGTTCTATCAATATATAATTATATATATATTATTTATATTTGAATTTTTTAATAATTTTGTTTTAATTATCTGTTGTTAATAAAATAAAAAAATTTATGGTACAAATATACAAAATTTAATGTTTTATTGTTTAGTTATTAATATTATTGCATTTGGTAAAATTGTACTATTATTCTATACAAGTTTTTTATTTTTCTGGCTAATCTTTTGTTCTGCATAATATTTGTAAAATGTGTATATATATTAATCAAATACCTACAATACCCCCCTTCTGATTATACATCAGCATATAACATGTAAGAGCAACAAAAAAAAAAAAAAAAAAAAAACCTATCTCACCGAAAAAAAAAAAAAAAAAAATTCGGAGATAAAAAAAAAAAAAAGACCAAAACAATCATAAAACATAAGTTCGAGAATAATAAAATAATAAAACGAACAAGAGAATATAGAAATATAAGATTTACGTGGTTCGATCAATGATATATTGAGCTATTTATACGATTAAAAGCACATTAATACATTATTCAATTAATTTATGACATAAAAATATAAACAGTGCCGTAAGAGACCATTGTGTCAATATAACGACTCATATATATATATATATATATATATATAATATATATATATATATATATATATTAAAATTAATAAATAACTATATTAATAAAATACAGAATATTATAAAATTATATTATAAATAATTAGAAAATATTGGTAGATAAAATTTTTATGTCCTAATAATTGGCACATTAGTAATTTTATGTATTAATAATACATACATACATACTATCTACATGGTATTGACACGGAAAGTGTAATGGGCATTGTAGTTAATATTTTGATTAATGTATTAGAGTTTTATTATTATTATTAGTATCATTATTTATTTTTATAGTTATTATTGAATGAGCAATGATACGCGTACAGTCTGAAAGGTGTGCATATTTTACATCATATTTATTTTAGAGTAAAAAATTATTCACTCGTTATTTTAAAGGGATAATTGCCTGTGTACCCCTGAAATATGAAGAAATATCTGATTTACCCCTCTTATTTTTTTCTTTCCAATATACCCTTCATACGTTCCACCGTTATTAAAAATACCCCTACCGTTTCCCTTTGTTAAGTTAACTAGGGTTAAACTAGAGTTAAATAATAATCGCAGTTGAAAACTATCAGATATACCTATTTTGCCCCGGTTTAGGGTTTAGGGTTTAAGGTTTAGGATTTTTTAGGGTTTTAGGGTTTAGGGTTTAGGGTTTTAGGGTTTATGGTTTAGGGTTTAGGGTTTAGGATTTTTTAGGGTTTTAGGGTTTAGGGTTTAGGGTTTTAGGGTTTAGGGTTTAGGGTTTTTTAGGGTTCTAGGGTTTTAAGGTTTAGGGTTTAGGATTTTTTAGGGTTTTAGGGTTTAGGGTTTAGGGTTTTAGGGTTTAGGAGTTTAGGGTTTTAGGGATTAGGGTTTAGAGTATATTTGAAAGGACAAAATAGTAATTACACACAGATAACGGCAGTTTCAAACGGTACACTAACAGAGTTTAACTTCAGAGGTATTTTGGAAAGAAGTTGGAACGTAAGAAGGGTAGTTTTAATATTAGCCTTCTAAGAGGGGTAAATCTAAAAACAAAAAAATTTTTAGGGGTACGTAGGAAATTGCCCCTATTTTAAAATAATCAATAAAATTTATTCAACTCTAAAATAAATAAAATATAAAATATACTTATTTCCGGAGTTTACAACTAGTTTTTTTTTTTTTATTGAATTTTACTTGGTTGCATCTACAGTGCAGATGTTTTGACTAGTACGACCAACTGAGGCGCTACCAGTCGGCGCGCTCTGCTTCATGATCTCGCCGCCGCCGCCGCCGCTGCCGCTGCTGCTGCCGCCGCGTACTTCGTCGGAGCGCGACCTTCTCGGTCTCATCCGCGCCTGCTCCCGCTCCCCTCCTCTACTGAAGCAGATCCACTCCCACCTTCTCCGCCGCCACCTCCTCCGTCGCCACCCTCGTCTCTCTCTCGCCCTCCTCCGCTCCCTCCCCCCCACCCTCTCCCTCCTCTCCCTCCTCCCTCCCCACCGCCTCTCCCTCCCCTTCTCCCTCCGATCCGCCGCCGCCTCCGACGCCTCCTCCGCCGCCGCCGAAGCACTCCACGCCGCCGCCCTCCTCCGCGCCCTCGACCTCGACCCCTTCGTCCGTACCTCCCTCGCCCACGCCTACCTCTCCCTTCGCCTCCCCCGCCTCGCCCTCCGGCTGTTCGACGAAACCCCGCTCTGGCACCGCGCCTCCAACCCCCTCCTCTGGAACGTCTCCCTCTCCGCCCTCTCCGACCTCGGCGACCTCCCCGCCGCCCGCGCCCTCTTCCACGCCATGCCCTGCCCTACCCTCGCCTCCTGGAACACCCTCCTCCACGCCCTGCTCCAACACGGCCGCGTCACCGCCGCCTCCCACCTGTTCGACCGAATGCCCCAGAGAAACGTCGTCTCCTGGACCACCGCCGTCGCCGGATACTCCCGGAACGGCGACAACGAGCGCGCCGTGCGCGCCTTCGAGGCCATGATCGGCTCCAGCGTCCGGCCGAACGACTTCGCCCTCGCGGCCGCCCTCTCGGCCTGCGCGAGGATGGGCGCTCTCGAGAGCGGCATCCGGATCCATAACTACGCCAGGGATAATAACTTGGGCGCCGACGGGGTCGTCGGGACTGCTCTCGTGGACATGTACGCCAAGTGCGGGCGGATCGATTGCGCAGGGAGAGTGTTCGACGAAATGTCTCAGCGAGATGTTCTCACCTGGACTGCGATGATAATGGGGTGGGCGGTCCACGGACATTGGCAGAAGGCTCTTCAGTGCTTCGAGGACATGAAGTGCTCTTGCATCGAGCCGGACGAAGGAGTCTTCTTGGCGGTATTGATGGCGTGCTCGCATTCAGGCAAGGCCGATAAGGGGCTCGAGATTTTCGATACCATGACGCACGAGTACAGGATCGAGCCGACCGTGAAGCACTACACTTGCATGGTGGACATGTTCGGACGTGCGGGGCGACTAGAGGAAGCTCTTGAATTTATCAAATCAATGCACGTCGAACCCGACTTTGTGGTCTGGGGCGCGCTCTTCACGGCCTGTCGAGCCCACAAAAATTTAGAGATGGCCGAGTTTGCCTCAAAAAAGCTTCTCGAACTGAAGCCGAGCCATCACGGCAGCTACATTTTCCTGTCCAACATGTATGCGGGGGCCGGGAGATGGGAGGATGTTGAGAAGGTGAGGGTTAGTATGAAGGACCGGGGGGTCGAGAAGGCGGCCGGGTGCAGTTGCATAGAGTTGGAGGGAAAGGCCCAGAATTTCGTGGCAGGCGATCGATCCCACCCTCGTAGTAACGACATATATTGCAAGCTCGAGGAGCTCGAGATTAAGGCAAGGGAGAAGGGGTACAAGCCGAATACGGAGCTGGTGCTTGATAACGTCGAGGAAGAAGATAAGGAGGATTCTTTGGGATGCCACAGCGAGAAGCTCGCGCTTGCCCTCGGGCTTCTGATCACCCCGGAGGGAGATGCCGTCATCAGGATAGTGAAGAACCTGAGAGTTTGCGGGGATTGCCATTCTCTGATGAAGTTGGCCAGCGAACTGTATGGAGGGAGATAGTGTTGAGAGACATCAAGCGGTTTCATCATTTCAAGGATGGCCAGTGTTCCTGCGGTGATTATTGGTAATAATTTTTTTGTTGGATTGCGAGTTCATCGTCGGGGATAAGATTTGCTCAAAGTGATTCTCATTAGAACCCTGGACATTGCCACACTGGGCAAGCTTTGATCATCAAACCAAACTTTCTATCCTACTCATTCTGAAATAACAAGTATAATAATAATTTATTTATTGAATTCAAATCTTTTTTAAGTTTACTTATTATTAGTTTATTATTACTGGCATACTTGTTTTGTCTATGTTTCACGTACGAATATATTTTGGTCCAATGGGCCGGGCCCAATTAGAGCCCATCAGAATTTGGGAACTCACTATCACCCTCCTCTCTCGTTCGGCGGGAAAGAGGAAAGAGAGATCCAAAAAAGGGGAGAGAAAGAGAGAAATGTCGAGCTTCTCGGTGCCGGAGGTGTCGGCGTCGGAGATCGCGTCGGTGTTAGCGTCGGAGGGCATCGTCTCCCCCACCCTCAAACCCGACGATCTCGCCTCCCCCTCCCCCGACCTCCTCCTCTCCATCTTCTCCAACTTCTTCGCCTGCATCGACCCCCTCGGGTGCTCAACCCTAAAACCCTTCTAAATACCCTAATCATCCCAACCCTAACCCTAGCAAGTTCTTCTTCTTCTTCTTCTTCTTAGTGATGGCGCCGATGACCAGATTGGGTTCGCGGCGCTGGAGCACATCGACAACCCCGACCACCACGCCGACGCTATTAGGATCCTTAACCTCTACCGCAAGGCCAAGGACTTCCTCGCCTCCATCCGCTTCCCCGGACTCACCCTCCGTGACCTCCTCAAGCCCGACCCCAGGCGCGCCTCGCAGATCCTCAGCGCCCTCGTCAATTTCCTCTATTACAGGTTCGGTGCTCTGTAGTGAGTGTGCCCGTTTTGGGTTCTGCTTAGGGTGTTCTTGAAGAAGAAGTGCTATGTTTACTAAGATCCCTTGTGAAGATTCTCTTTCTATTGGAAGTAGAAGTAGGAGCAGAAGCACCCCAAATTGGAGCAAGCTTCCGCCTTTCGACCTCGTAGTTTCATTTTTTATTTCTGCTGTTGCAAAAGCATTATGCGCTTTTATTTACCAAAATGATTTGCCAGAGGTGACTGTTGCTGAAGCGGGGCCAAAGAGGCACCAAGTTCCTCCCGACAGTTTCTCTCTGCTGTAGAATTAAAAGCACGAGATTAAAGCTTCTGCCTTTGGGCCTCAATATCACATTTTTGCTTTCTGCTACAGCAGAAGTAGATGACATTTCTTATTGCCAAAGCAGAGCAGGAGTAACATGCGCTGGATCTTTTTGGAAAAGGAGGCATTTTTAATATATACGGCGTGTGAATGTTGTGGGGTGGTTTGGTTATTTATTGGTTAAATGTTCAGTGTTCGCGTTTGAATCGATTAGGGAGGATAAGCTGGCTATGCTGAAGCCCATTGTGAATGAGTTTCCAAACTCTGAGGAACGGCAGGTTGAGCTTAAAGAAAAGATTGCCGAGGTTTGGCTGCTACTTATACCTGTATATATTAAGCTGGGAAAGTGGTTGAGTAGACATAAAGATGTGATAGTAGATAAAACTTGTTCGTGTTTTATTCAGCTTAAGAAGAGGATTATGGACCATGAGGTCGCAGATCAGATGGAGGAGCCGTTAGTTCAGCAAGTGGATGCAGAAGTTAAGGAGTTGCGCCAGACCATCCAGAACTATAACAAGCAGCAGATGTCATTGAAGGCACGAGCCAAAGAGCTTAAGGAGAAGACAGATGCTGTCAACAACAAGGTAGAGACCTGTTGCTAGAAAAGATTTCGGTGTAAATCTTTATGGCTTATGGTTATGGAGAAGATTTTATTATGCTTTCAATCATGAAATTTGCCTATTGAGGCACTTGGCTTTCTTGCAGATATCTCAAGCTGATTTTGAGTTAGTGAAAAATGCCCAAGAAAATTCCAAACTATTGTCTAAAATTGTGCAGTCCCCAGACAAGCTACAGGTGAGATCTCTGAAAATCATCTTCTGGTTTGAGACATGCATAACTTAGCAGAACCGAATTGTCGATTATCGAACTAAATTAACTTTATTGACTCAGTTCGGATGGCGTATTCGGTTTAGATGATTACTGCATACCCTTTCCTGTTACTTAAGTGCCTTGTTTATATAAATTTCAATGGTTGTACTACAAGATCATGATAACATGATCATGGCATCATCGTCACTTGCTTGGATAGTGTCATAGTTTTATTTTATTCTTACATTTTAGTTTTATTTTATTTTTTCCGTTTTGACTTAGATGGCACATTTGTTGTCAAATTTGCTTACTTCTCCAGCTGAGCTTTGTATTGAGTTGGCCTCCAGCTGACTGGGTTTTTTGGATTGATGAACGTAGAGGATAAATAAAATTGCCGTGATTTTCTTTAAGTTTTTCAGTATATCTTTTTTTTTGTTCATGCAACTGTTTGCATTTCCTTTATTCATTAATGCCCTAGCTTTTATATCTTAGCTTCTCATTCTTAATGCAATTTTAGTAAAGACCATCAATGGACAAGCAATGCAACGGTAACTTTTCTGTACTTGAAAGTCAAGCTTGTTGAGATGACACCAACCATCTGAGAAGATTTCTCTGTTTTTTTAATTGGGCTATGTAAAAAGAGGGCCCTTGAGGAGAAGAAATCAACTCGTGCTGAGGCTAAGAACTCTGAAAAGTTGGCAATGCAGAGTGTTCAAGAGAAAACTGCCACATTGGAGATGTACTCTAAGGTATGAATGCTTGAATAGTTTTATTTTTGATACTTAAAATGCAGAACATACTTTCTAATGCTTACCAACTGTAATAAGTTAACTACACTGACACATTTAATGCAGCTTAACTGACGACAGAGATCATGTGTACCTTTTGATTGGTCTATGAGATATATCCTTTGCCACTGATTTAGTGTCTACATTCACCTTGTTGACTTTTGAGTGATAATTTTAATTAGCTATTCAATCATCGAAAGTGTGAACAACTGAAATTTGAAGGGCTAGTCTTTTATGATACTACTATATAAATTTATGATATAAAACTGAATGAGCTCCCATTATGATTACAATAATTTTCTGTGAATATTTCTAGTTTTCTTGATGTTGAGCCAAGCTGATAATATTATGAATGGAGAAAAACAGGGCAATATAGCTTTTATATAACGTTACAGTTAAATATCCTTACTTAAGCTGGCATTCATGTGCAAAACTAACTATGCTTCACTTTTTACACTGCTATATTGTAACAGTATTCTAAGAATAGTTGAATTTTCTTTTGCACATTATACCTACTTCAGATGCGTGTAGTGGGAATTTCTGTAATTGCTCTTAATATTACTTAGCACATCCTGACAAAATACTCTATTTCTTGTAGGCTTATGACAAAATGTCCAAGCACTTGTCAAAGATGCAGGCTATACAAGAACAAGTATGCTAGCTTCATTGCTTTGATTTTTTCTCGTGTTATGTCTGTTGTTTTGCGAAATTGCTCCTGAAAGTAATCACAACAGTCATTTGCCAATGCCATGAACTAAGGATGACAATGATATTGGATTCATAGGGACAGCATCCTGCCATCTATTATGGCCTTGAAAGATGTGCTCTTTATTATAATGGCTGTTTAACAACGCATCTTCTGTTACTGGTATTTGCCAGGTAATTTCAGCCAAAATTGTGGAGAAGGAAGTGAAGGCCCTGAAAGCTAAGCTCAGTGATGAAAGCGTTTCGATTATGGCCCTCGGAGCAAAAATAGTTGAACGGCAAGGAAAAGGTTCTTATGTCTAGCACTATTCGTGGTTGAGAAACATTCTACTTTTTCGTTGCCTCATATTCTACAAATTCTGTCCATCAGCAAAAGAAACCGAGGAGTTGCTCAAGGCAACTGAGAAAGAGAAAGAGTTGAGATTATCGGAGGAAGCACAGAAACTTAACACTCTACGGGCTGAGATGGAGTGGAAGCTGCAGTGTCTTGAACCTCGGGAAAGGAAAGTTGAATCCATGGTCGCTGAGGTGAGAATCCTCTGTTCCCTCTTTTGTACAGAAATTACTGCCATCAGTTTGATGCTCATTCTATGCACGATAAACTTTTCTCCGTCAGTCACTGAACTCATTTGGCATTAGGTGTAGCTGCTCCATCATGTCATCGCCTAGAGATGATGTGGCAAATGTATGAGCTGCTACATCATCGCTCCTTTAGGCAAATTAAAACGGAGTTTGACAGAGTGAGCAGTTCAAATTCTAACCACTTGCCGTGCTTGTTTCGTCCCAGGGCGATAGTTTATGTTCGGAAACGGATACAGTGAGAGAAGCTGGAAGAGCAAAACAGCAAGAACTGCATGCCAAAATGGAAGAGATTGTTAATTCGGTATGCTCCATGTGATGAAGCTTTTTTTTCATCCCCCCTCCACTTCATTTCTAGACATTGTAACCAACGGTTGAATCTCCTTTATTTTTCTCTCTCAAAATTCAGTTTCACCACTATTCCAATGTCGTCGGTCCATTCCTGCAAAGGCTCGAGGAGGTGGAGAGGGAAGAAACTTTAGGAACTGGGGGACCAACAAGCTAAGGCCCCGTTTGGTTCGGGGATAAATTTAAGAGTTATAAATTTTTTTATACCTGGGATTGCTTGTTATTCCGGGATAATGAAGTATAAAAGTTAAATTGCGTTTGGTTGAAAAGTTGGTATTCTCTGGAATAGTTAAAATTGTATTTGGTTAAAATTATGGAATAGTGAAGTATAGTGAAAAAATAAGATAGAATTTTTTACAAAATGCCAACTTTACCTTTATCTTTTTTTATAGGAAAATTAATTTAATTTTTATATTAAATTTGAAGCAATTTAATTATAAATAATAAATTATATCTTATCTAAAAAAATAATATTTTTTATTTTATAATATATTTTAGTAAATAATAATATCAGTGTAAGTCACATAGCCTCAAGTTCAATGATAATCACATAGCCGCAAGATCAAAGATAATGCAGTTTCACATAGCTGCAAGTTCAATGATAATGCAGTTTCACATAGTCTCAAGTTCAAAGTAAATCACATTAGCCTCAAGTTCAAATTAATTCCATTCACTCCTCCCTCTTATTCCCTTATTCCCACTTCTCCTTGGGATAATTCTTAACGGGTTATCCTAGGATAACCCGTTAAGAAGGGGATAAAAAAAAAATTTATCCCCTGTTTTTTTTGCTTGATGTTTGACAAGAATAGGGGGATAAAGGGGGTTATTCCCCCTTTAACCCCCAACCAAACACTGCCTAGAAGTTTTGCGACTCGCGAAGCCATTTTGTTTGTGAATATATCAATCATTATTACGGGCACTCGAAACCAAATGTTGTTTAAGCTCCTATTTTTTTTATTTTCAAAGCACCATATGGATGGATCTTATTTCTCTGTTGAGCTTTTGCTGTGTGTGATTTGTGTTATATCCATTCGTGTATTGTATGTATTATAATTATATATGTATGTAATCGATCTATAATCTATCTATAATCTATAAGATATATAATTTGAGAGATTTATATTGAGGCAGGTAGCTCTTTAAGTAAAGGCTAATGAGATTACTCAAATATGTCCAAAAAGAATATTGGATGCACCAGTTGCAGGATGAACCAATTTTAAAATATTAATTAAATATTTTAATAAATTATTTAAATATTTTATATTATATATTATATTTTATTTTAAAATATTAAGTATTATATATTTTATTAATTTTTTAATATATTTTGTGGTATATGAGTACCAAATATTTTATTAATTTTTTAATATATTTTGCGGTGTATAAAACATTAGTATATATATATATATATATTAGGTGCAGGTAAATTTTTTTTTAAAAAAAAAAAATTTATGAGAATATTTTATTAAATATTTTTTATATCGGGTGTATATAAATATATACACCACATATTCTATAATAGAGATTTTAAAATTTAATTCAATAAGTAAAATTTTTTTAAAAAAAAAAAAAATTATGAGAATATTTTATTAAATATTTTTTATATCGGGTGTATATAAATATATACACTACATATTCTATAATAGAGATTTTAAAATTTAATTCAATAAATATATTTAAATTATTAAATTTTTATAAATAAAATATATTTAATTAAATTTTGATATAAAAAAATAGTTTTTTAATATACAACATATGATATGTTAATATATATAATATATTAACATATAAAGTAAAATTTTATATATATAATACATATAAAAGAAAAACCAGAGAAATGGAGATGCGGGGTATCGATCCCCGTACCTCTCGCATGCTAAGCGAGCGCTCTACCATCTGAGCTACATCCCCTGCACATTTGTCACCAAATTTAATTTATTTTATAAAATATAAATCTAATATTAATTTACTCCACTTTTCTCCGGGCGACTCTCTCCGATTCCCCGACCCAGCGCCGTAGCTCCCACACGAATGGTCTCTCTCTCTCTCTCTCTCTCTCTCTCTCTCTCTCCCTCTCTCCGAATTTTTGATTTGGTGCTCAAGTTTCTGTAATCGAATCAGTTATCGTCTATAATTTGCCATTCCAAGGGTTTGGAATCGAAGATCCCAACATTACTGTCTCATTTACTAGTTTGGATGCATCAATAGCGTGTGAAATTGCGCCCAAATCATGCTAGTGTAGTTTGTAGACCTCGAATCGGTCATCATCGTTGTTATTTATGACCTGTTCTTCGCACTCCTGGGTTGTCGAAGATCCCAACTTTACCCTCTTATTCCACACTTTGGATCCATCTTTACCATACACATGTCTTGGAATTGCTGGAATGGTAGTGTAGCTTCTTTCTGTTCTTGCGCTTCTGATTTTTCTGCTACGGTGCATAGCATGGGGTTCCCCCGAATCTCAATGCGGACGTGTAATTTTAGATTCAAAATTTGTTCTTGCTAATTATTCTTATATGTTTTTGGTCATTTTATGCAACACCAAATTATCTTGTGATTGAAACCAGTTTGTTACATAGTTCTTGTCTGTCCTTGCCATTTCAGAAATACTTTTTTTTTTTGAGAGAAAGGCAGCATGCTGCCGCTTCATTCATGCCATTTCAGAAATACTAAAACTAAAATTTGCCAACTTTAGTGTCCCATTCTGTAGATTCTAGAGTACTTTTTGTACTACAATTGCTTCTCTTAATAGGTTTTTCAGTTGAGTTACATGGTTTTTGTTTTCTGTTTGTTTTGATTTTAGCAGGCTAGTACTCTGCGATTGTATCTAACATGCATTCGGAACACTCTGGAGGCTGCGATGTGCCTACAGGTACCTGATCTTACCGTCTCCCATTGTCTTTACGAGAAAAATTATAGTAGCTTTTGATGCCTGCAAAGTACTGTGTTTCTTTTTTGACATTGTAAAGCTACCTTAAGTTGGATATAATTAACCATCTCATTAACGTTTTGGAGGAACAAAGCGAAGATATTATCTGTCATTGTATGTCTACGGCGATAGATTTTCTTTCTGCAGTTATAACACATTTAACCTATGTTAATCTTGTTAACCTTGCCAACTGTGCCAGTAATCACGAAAGTAATATCTCTACTACCATTTTTGATTTGGTAAAATATTTCTAAATGACTATCTATTTCACGTACCCTGCGAGGTGTCCAATAACTATTATACTGTTAAGAAGATTAACTTTGTTTACTTTTTAAGCATTCTTTTGGTTTCTTGAGCGAAGTCTATACAAGAGTACTTATGACCTGCTTGGTGTAATGGTAAAAGTCTTGGGCTTGTAACCAACCGAATGTTGCATGTTCGAGTCCTTAATGCAGCTACTAAATGCTAAATTGTTGAAGTTTAGGACTGTCTCCGGATACTTCATCGACAATATGGCGGCATGATAATTGGATTATGGCTGCATTCCGTGTCTCTTTTTTCGCTGCACCGCATTCAATCATTACTGATCTGCTGTATGGTTGATTACTTTGTAGAATTTCCCTTGTCAAGAAGTAGAAAGGCATAACAAGCCCGAGGTTGAACTTAAGTAAGTTGTAATTACTCTAATATCTTTTAAGGTCTTCTCTACATTTTTAGCATTTTACCCTTCTCTTATCTTTAGTGGTCCATATTGTTAATGGAAGAAACTCTAGCGGAACGTAGAGAGGGAGTAGATTATACGTAATTTAGGTAACGAGTGCAGGAATGCTGAAATTGGTGATTTATACCTTGAATAGTTAAAAAAATTGGCCCAGGAGTTCGGCAAATTTTGTGCCTTTCTAGAATATTTCTTGTCTATATCGAGTATGATTATTTGTCAGCATCGAGCCATGCAACTTACATAACTGTTTAGCAAATTATTTATTATTCTTTTCTGCTGAAGCCAATTATACATATTCGATGAGGCTTGTAGCTTAAATTTTTTGTCCTATTTCTTGCACTTCTATCTGTTCAATGCTAAATTTCTGTAGATAGCATTAATGTTGTGAGGTATATGAAAGTTTGTATGCTAAATGGATTTATATTTATGCGCTCGGAAGGAACTAAACATGAATATAACTAGGTCTGATTATATACTTTAATGTGTATCCATTGGTCTACCACATGCTGCTTTTTAGTTCAATCTCATTGAGCTTTCATGTGGTGATCATTCGATATTTTTCCTTTTGTTTGCAATACTTCTCCATTAGCATGATTAGTTCACATCTTTACCCGTAAGTAGGTTTTGAACTGAAGTTCTTCTTGTTCTTCATTTTGAAAGATCTATTTTTTTTTTTTTCCCTTTTTTCTGTTTCCATTTTCACAGGACAAGTCCAGAACTTCTATTAAATCCAGTAAGAATTTCTTTCCGTGATTATTCATAAGCCAGTTTGCTTTTATTCTCTTACTTACGGCATCTTTTACCTTTATGTTCTATCCTTATCTAGCTTTTTATAATTTCTCTTTATACCTTCCTTGTTGTCCTACTGGTATACTTACCAGCCCCAGACAATTCAGGATCATTATATATAGTAGGAAACTTTAAACTGTTTACAATTTTGTGAATCTCTTTTTTATTTTTGTTACAGGTTTTAATATGCCGTAATGAGGCCGAGAAGTGTTTGATAGAAACTTCAATTAACTCTATCCGTATAAGCATGAAGGTAATTTGGATGCAAATTTTGAGCAACATAGATAGATTTGGTTTTTAAACAGAAGTTGCATAGTTGTGCACATTTTTCTTTTGAAAGACGGTTCGGCATGCAGATTCTCTTATCTTTTTTGAACATTTCAATATAAATATTTACAGTGCTAGAGAGGCTTACAAATATCACACTTCTAATCCAGTGAAAAGGCTAGGCTGCCGCACCACCTAATTATTGGACTGATCACAAACAGAAAGAGAATATGTCTAGCTATATGATTCCACCACAGAATCTTACTGATATGATACCAGGTGTCAATTTACATGCCCATAATTGGCACAAATTATGAAAATTTGACACCACTTTAGACTTGTCCTGGATCTACCGTAGAGAAGTCCCAAGTGTACAAAGAACGAATGATGGATCCCCATATTTTGATAACAAGCTTCTTTATGATTATTTGATATTTGATAATGTCCATTCTCTTTGTCGCGAGATTTGGGCTTCATTATAAGGCAGCAGTTCTTCATAATTAAGCTAATGGGCAACAAACATGTTTTCACGCGAAACCTATTTTCATATCCTTATTTTTTTAATGCGCAGGTAAAACAGGCAGATGAGCTTGAAAACATACTAGCAAAAAAATTTCTTAGATTTTTATCAATGAGGGCGGAGGCATTCCAAGTTCTGAGGAGGAAACCAGTACAGGTGCTTGCATGATGGTTCAGTTCAAGATTAATTATTCTCTGTCGCATGTCGGATTACATCCTCAAATTCTATTGGCTTCAGATCATATTCTTTTTCGGTTTGATGTAGTGACTAACTAACTGTAAGAATAACAAGGTGATGTATTCTGTCGCTTTTCAGGGCTATGACATAAGTTTCCTAATAACAAACTACCACTGTGAGGACATGCACAAGCATAAGCTGATAGATTTTATCGTGCAATTTATGGAGGTAAAATCTCTTTCAGAGCTATAGCAAAATTTATAGATTTCATTGTGCAATTTATGGTTACTTTCCTGATATATATATATATAACCTTTGGTAAATAATGATCATCATGTTCTGCAGCCTCATCTATTTTTGCTGTTCTTCTTGTTAAACATTGTTTGATTTCTGATTCTGTAAAATTCAGGACATTGACAAGGAGATCAGTGAGTTGAAACTGTCAGTAAACACGCGAGGCCGTCTAGTGGCGACAGAATTTCTGAAGCAGTTTATTTGAAGCCATAACAGAATTGAAATGTATTTCGCCCACCGGATATTCCTTTTATGTTGGTAGCTCCAGCTGATTCTCTTCTGTGAGAGGATCGCAAGACATTTGTCACTTTTTGCGCATATTATATTGCCTTCTTTGTTTTGCCTTCTTCAGTAATAAACTCAAACTGGCTTTTAATGACTGGCTTGTTTACTGTTTGGGGGTAAAGTAATTTTGACAATTTTGTTGTCAGTGAATTTACTTGGATAAAGGAGGGTATTCAGTTTGATGTAATTGCAATTCGACTCGTAAATTATGTTGGTTTAGCAGCAGTACAAACTTTAATCGGGAAGATAATCTTTCACAAATGAGCTGACAGTAATGCAGCAGATCTTTTATAGCCTGACTGATGATTACTGCCCAAATCTGCAAAATTATATGGCTGTAATAATAATAATCAACATTAAACAGCAAGTCCTTTTCATAGTTTTCCTTCAGAATCAGGAAATTTACAAGTGCCCATCCATGCAAACAAGTAATAAGCACATAACACTGAATTTGCCATAAAATTAGCACAGAATTACACATTAAGCAAATTCCACATTGTTCAGCTCTATTAATGCAAATTCCACATTAAGCAAACATTCTTACCATCATCATCAAGAGGCATTAACAGTTGACATAAAGGAAAGAAAAAGCAGTGGAGAAATAACAATGTCGATGACACTCTGAAGAAGCAATGAAAGGTAAATACTCAAAACAAATAACAAAAAATGAAGAATAGAAGACAAATGAGGATCCTCATAACAAAATAAAACGATCATCTAACCAATTTCCTCCATTCGGTGCGGCCCCGATTTATCTCGAGCCCGCTGCCGGACAATCTCAAGAAGTGCAGGAACTGGCGGTGATCATCCTCTTCGTGGTGCTTTGCGGTCGCAGAACCGTTCGTGCCGTCGGTTTCGGGCAACTCTAAACTCGTAAGGGAGTCGACTATGTCATCATGCTGGCATTCTCGCCTGTAGTCGAGGGTGATAGTTTGTAGCTCGTGGGTGTCGATAATTTCTTGAGGCATGCTCTGTCATCCGAGAACGTCAGAGTGTAAGCATCTGCTTTAACTTTTAGATAAATTTATGGCTTCGGATCGATTCGTTGTCGAGAAATAAACTGTACAACAGACGAAAATCTCTACACAGGTCTAAAGAGTGTTGCATGTACCGTATATGCATCGGCGTATGTGGGTGTGGATGCGTGTTTCCATTTATTAAGAACATATTATTGCATTATTTATCGTATTCGTATACACCGCATAGGCAGCCGCCCATCACATATGCACTATGTGGTACCTTGAGCAGTCATAGAACATTTTCCCTACTTAAAATCCATAATCCATACAAACTCTACAATGGTTTTTTGTTTCTAATGGATGGCGAATCCAATTGCATTCTCTCTTCCACCTTTTCTAGTCCAAAAAATCTTCAGGATCCAAACTAGGGAAAATGAATTAGAATGCGAAAAAATATGCACAACCCTAACAGAACGAGTGCAGGTTAGAAATACAAATTTTACAGGACATAATCTAAAGCTTATAGTATTTAGCGAACCGACACAAGTCCGGGCTAACAAAAGAACCAAGGCATTAGGTAAGAATCAGAGAAATTAAATGGTGCTTTGACTTACTTCGAGGACCCATCCAATGTAAGTGACATTATTTACATGTTGATTCATGTCCAGATCAGCTCTTCTAGGCTGCAAGTTTCCAACAACGCAGGAAAAGTTGGTGGAATTTGAACAACAGAGGATTTACCAACACGATAACAAAAAAGGAAAAGCGTATATACCACAAGTCCTAGCCTTGAATGTTGGGCAGGGTCTTCAAGCTTGGAAATTTTCTTCAAGCTACCATTATCCTCCTCTGGAAATGCTAATCTGTACCAAGATAGTTGCCAATTGTTATGTTTTCTAGTTGACATCAACGTTCCGTAATTTGATAAAGAGGTGTACACAAAAGGTTATGGGAACTTAATAAATTACTCCACGCCAATGATTTCGTAAGTATCTAAAAGAAACAACAGTAAGAAGTATACAATGAGAATTGGCAGGTTCAGAATAATAGATAGTTCGCAAAGAATTAGTAATAACAATCTTTAATTTAAATACTCGAGCAAATTAAAATCATAGAACTCACTATGACACTGTTAAGCTGTAACATCAGAAGCTAGAAGCTATTGCATACCTCAGAGTTCTCGGGCAGAAGACGAGATATTCTTCCCTAACTTCATCACTTACACGCTGAAGCTTGCGGGTGTCTTGATTCATCATTACCCACTTGCTGCTCCACAAGTGACATCAAGACAGTACAGTAAATAACTATAAAAGGCAATAAAAAAATATCATGCATACGTAGCTTTCAAAAGATATTTTTTAGAAAGAACGATGGTAACTTAATCCACGCTAGGATTTAGTGATTTCGCTTGCTTCATTTTAACTTTTCAATTATGTGGACGCATGGACCGGCCAAAATTTTCTGTTCAACCTCCAAAACCTGTCAACCGGTTGAATTTCAAGAATATTTATGCATGTGAAGGATCATTGCGCTTGTCATAGTTACTGAATTGGCTGCTTTGCTACGTCCATATGAATATCCTTTTAATCCAGTATGTAGTAAAAATTAAGTCATAGCTCAACCGTACTCTCATTCAGAACACCATATTGTAACTAAATAAGAATATTTCATCATTAATACATGTGCTTTTTCATAGATAAGGTCTCTTGCGCCAAATCTTCTTTTTGTTTTTTTGAAAGACTATACAAGCCCGCTATTGGTACTTAATTAATGACAAAATTGAAAAACCGAAACTTGTCCTGCGTTGTCCTTAACAGTGCTACTCATCCTCCATACGTTTCATGGCATGAATACCTAGAGGGTTGGCGTCAACCTTCACAAAGAGGAAAGAAAGAGAGAAGAATAGAGGGTCGACGCCCATTTGTAACTATTAGTCAACAACTTTGAATCCTTCTCATCTCTGAGTTATGCCAAAACGATCACAAATTGTTCGAAAAGGCATGCATGATTGTGATCATGACGAGGTTACAAGCAGCTTATATAGAATTCACACAATAGCTTTCGTTGCCGACATGTGGCAAACAAACTAATTTAAGTAATTAGGACTAAAATTTTCTGTTTTGAACTTGCGTTTATAGTAAGAATACGGAATGTATTAATTAGAGCAGGAAAAAGGTACCTAGTAGCTCTACCAATAACTTCTCCAGTAGCCAAATCTTTCAGAATCCAATCACGCCGAGTGCCAATTTTCCCTTCTCCTTGGCACCAGGTTTCGATCTCCACAACATCACCCCTGACAAAGAGCATGCGGTAATTGGTAAAGCTGAAGAGTTTAAAAAAAAAAAAAGGATAAAATTTAAATGAGAAGGATATGCATATGAACCCAAAAAGAAAACTACCAAGCTGGATATTTGTATATCTCAATGTGCATGCGAGAAGTAACCCAAATTAGGCGAAGTTTCCTCATGGTGGTAGTCGTGGCGAACCCATCTGTAGAAAATCCAACACTCTGTGCATGGTTACATCCAACTTCCTGCATTGAAATAAGAGCGAAATGTGCATAAATTTAGATAAGAAATAAGAAACAAAAAATTAGAGAAGTACATAGCTGATTCTTCCTTCTTTCTAAAGAAGTTAGTGGCTTAAAGCATTCAATGAAATAATTTGGCCTATTGGAGCTTTCAAATTCAAAACAAATTAAGAATAAATTTTATATCAGATAAATTTCAAACTCAGAGATGTTAAGGTTAGTAAAGAAAGCGAAAAAAAATACATGAATAAACCAAAGTATAAATTCCATGAAAAAATTATTTTGAGTCGCCGCTACATAATTGAAGGAGAAAAGGAAAGAACAGTTCATGCATTCCACAATATTCAGCTGGAATACAAACTCCCAAAATTAAAAATAAACATATATATATTAGATTACGTCTCCTGTGCTTTCGAAAGTACGGAAGTGCCCATATTGTCAAGTTGTTTTCAATGATAAGACATTTGATTCAACGACTAACTTCATTAGGCATGATCTACGGTATTAGAACACAATGTAGAAACCAAATTTCACAAATTTTTGACATTATTTGCCAAGTGATAAAAGGGTTTCAAAAATAACTATTTTAATAACCGATGTGACACGTTTGTGAGTTCTACGGTGTAGAACAATTCAAATTAGATAAAAAAAATTTAAAAAATTCTACTTACCAGATCAATACTTACGATTTGAAATTTGTCTTTTATCACTATTTTTTATGAAATTTTTATTTTTATCTGTTCATTTTGAGCCTACTCGTTCATTAGGCAAATAAAGTCAAAACATTATGAAATTTGGTTTCTTGATGATTCTAACACTGTAGATCATATCTAACGAAGCCGATCACCGAAGTGGATGTCACATCATCAAAAATAAATTAAAACCACGGAGGCCTCCGTACTTTCAAAAGTATTCTAGCCTAGCTCTATATATTGAGAAAAAACAACTAAGTAGAGATAAATCATAAGAAAAACATTTTATGTTTTTTAAAGAGAATACACCAATTGTATAATACTGACCTCAACTATAGGCTATATTGAAATAAGCCCCTGAACTTCTTGTTTTTTTTTTTGGACACCCCCACAAATTTGGGAATTTAGCTAAAAATAATCAGTAACTCAGTCAAATTTCATAGCTCAAACTAATTTTACCCAAAAAAGGTAAGATTTTGTTATTAGTTAACATCAACAGATCAAATTTCATACTTCCAACTACTTTGTAATAAAAAAAAGTGTGGATTTTGATATCAATTAACAATCAATACCTAAATGGAGCTGTTAATTTTAACAAAATCCCCTCCCCAGTTTGGCCAAGTAAAGAGTAAAATCAAAGGAAAGAAACTCAGTATCGATTGAGAAAAAAAAAAAAAAGTCAAATTCAGGTAATAATTTTCGACCACACTGGTTGAATCCATCAAAAAATGACCAAATTGTTGGCACATTTGGAAATTTGGGGAAAACCCTACTGGATCTACCCAAGAAGAAGAAACAAAGGAGTAAATTTAAAGGTTCAAATTTTTTCCCCCAATTTTGGCCCAGAAATATGTACCTGGAGAAGGTTGGCGATGGTCTCCACGGTGGCGGTCTTATTGATCCCCACCTCGTAGCACCTCACGATGAAGCTCTCCTTGTACGAGAGCCCATCCTCCACCAAGCTCCCCATCCTCACCCTCTCCGCCAATCCCTTCCTCGCTCCTCCCCCCTCCGCCGCCGCCGCCTCCTCCGACGCCACCAGCCTCGCCGCCGCCGCATCAGACGCCGCCGCCGATGGGGCCCCTTCCCTCGCGCATCGCACCATCGTCGCCGCCGCCCACCTCCTCCCGCCCCCGACCACGGTGGCGGCGGATGCAGCAGAGCTCCGCCACGGACTCCCCCAATGCGCGGCCGCCGCCGCCGCCGCCGGCGGGGAGCTCCACCGGATCGGCCCCGCAGCCGGCGAGCTCCACCGAATCTGCCCCGCCGCCGCCGAGGCGCCGTACCCGCGCAGCATCTCTCCCTCCCTCCCTCCGCGGACGCTTTGAGATTCGCGCTCGTCCCCTCACCACCCCAATCGCGTCGCTCGCTCACTCTCCCACTCTCTCCGTTTCGTTAATAAAAGGATTAAAAATGGGAAATTTGGGTTAATTTCATTGAGTTCCCTATAAAAATATCAAATAGCATAACAATCCATGTAAACTTTAAATCAAATTTATCTTTTTTTTAAAAATTTTATGATTTGCAAATTTATTTCTCCAAAAAATTTGATTCCTTCGTATGTATATTTCTACCATTTGATTCATCATTAATTTTTTAATAAACAAAATATAAAATAATTATTTTATTCTTATAAATTTATTTCAGTAAAAAATTTTTTTTTTTTTTCTGCTCGTGCAACGAATCTCACTTTCGCTGCGGCCTAGAATCTCACTGTCAACATTATCATCGCTATCATAAGCCTCGCCGTGACCATAAATAAATAAATAAAAATTAAAAATGATTAGAAAAGATTAAATTTGATAATTTATATTTTATAAAAATGTATTTGATATTTGATATTTTGATAGGGAGTCAAATGTAATTATTCAAAAAAAACTTCGATACGACCAAAGCGGATTTCCTGTTAGAAAAAGTCCCCACGGATTTCACGAAAATGTCCGAAATGCCACTGCGTTGATGATAACGAGGCAGTCTCCGCCGTCGGATCAGAGATGAGCGGATAACAGGTAGACACGTATGACAAGACAAAATCTACGTACGGTGCGGACCCCGAGACATCGCATATGCGTATGCGTTTCAGTGAACAAAAATATATGTACTAATCATTTTCCACGTGTGTAGTATTTTTATACTTTAATTTTTTACTTTGTTATTTTATAATTTTAAAATTAATTTAAAATTTTACTTCATTATATTATTTAATGACATAATTTTATAGTAAAATTTAAATAAAATTATAAGATAATTAGGAATAATTTTTAAAATTTTTGCAGGAAAAAAAAAGAAGAATAGATTAATGTTACTCATTTTTATGAATGTCAGAATATATTTATCGGATGTTAAGACCACGTTTGGTAACGAGAACTAAGGGAGGATAAGGGCTTATCTCTCCTAATTATATCCAAACGCAATTAAGATTGGATTGGAACAGCTGTTTTCGTCTTTCTGGAATAAGCTGGTATAAGACTGGAATTACTATTCCAGTCTTTTTCTGGAACAAGATTTGTTCCTATTTGAGAATAAACTTAATTAAATTAATATAATTTTAATTATTATTTTAACTCTTTAATTAATCCAATATTTTAATTAATTTAATTATTTTATTAACTAATTATTTAAGTATTTAGATAATTAACTAATTATTTAAGACAATTAAAATTAAAATTTTTAATATTTATACATTTTTAAATTTTAAATTTTAAATTTTATAGCTTTTAAAATTTTTAACTTTAATTTTTAATAAATTTATCATATAATTTTAATAAATTATATGATAAATTTTTTTAATAATTTTTTTATATATAAGTAAAATATAAATTTTAATAATTTTTTTAATAAATATTTTAAATTAAATATTTAAAATCATATCAGTAAAATTTTAATCATAAATTAAAATTTTAGTCCTCTTTATTATTCTTATTCCTTTTTAACTTACCAAACACAATTTTTTTTATATCCGGTATAACCCTTAAACCCAACCAAACAGAAATTTACACTAGTTCCTGCTTAATACCATAACTTATACCTATCTCCGGTATAACTAAATTTTTTTTATCTCCGAACCAAACGCAGCCTAAATGAATATGAATGTAAGAATATACTTGGGTAGAGACATCCTGCTGCTGCAGCATGGAATCACATAAAAAATTTGTGTTTAAAGAAACAAAAATAACAGCATAAAAATTAACAAAAAGGAGGCCCCAAATTTATTATCTAATCCTTCATACTGAAGGAGACTTGTATGAATACATTATTATTATTATTATTATTATAAGCACCAGAAGAAAACACTGAAACAAGAAACAACAACATTCCAGCACACTTCATGCTAGCTAAAGAAGAAGTGCTTTTACACTGAAAGAAGTGAAAACATCAAAGCATTTGCTCTCAGAAACTCCCACCTCAAACACCAACCTGACACTTGAAATATATATATATATGTAGCTTAACAAGTACTGCCTTAAATTTCAAGGGGTGTAATACCAGAAACTGAATTCAAAAATTTTATAGCCCATTATGTAGCTCACAGTTGAACTTCTCTCCCATGTATCCAACTAAACGGCACGGTAGCCGCCTGCTTGGCGCGGCCCTGCGCCCTCTCCTCCAGTCGCCTGATCCTCGGGGCGAGAGTGCACACATAGTCCTGCGCCTTCTTACCTTCCCCGGAAAGGCCGCTCAGGTCTGCCACCTTCCACCTGGCCACGAGAAACTCGAGTATGTCTGCGTAGTCCTTCGCGGTGTAGACGCCGAGACGCTGGGCAACCGTCGAGAAGTGCTCGAAGAGGTGGTCGTCCTGCCCGTCGTACATCAGGTGCGCGGGCATGGAGATCTTCTTCTTCATCATGTCGGCGACGGCGAGCACGGTCCCGTCGGGGTCGATCTCGAACAGCTTCTCGACGATCTTGGTGTAGGCGGTCTCGTGTCGCTTCTCGTCGGAGGCGATGATGCCGCATATCTGGGCCAGTTTGAGGTCCCCATGCTCCTTGGCATGCCGCGCCGTGTTGCCGTGCGAGATGAAGGTCGCGCGTTCTTGGAAGGAGGTGTAGATGAAGCCGAGATAGGGGCTGTTCTCCGTCCGAGGGTCCTGAGAGAACAAGATGTTGACACAAACAGTTTCGACTGCTCGCAGTAACTCCAAACTGGAGCATATGCTTTCGGGGTTGAAATGCAGAAAAATATCAAGCATTTCATCCCACGTTTCTCAGAGTAGAGATTATTTTCCAAAAGCCATGACAAATAGGCACTAAATCAAGTTCTTCTCAGATTGTAGTTCCCTCCGTCCCTTAGGAACATAATAGGAGTTAAAAATTCGATTTGAAACCATTGTGAACAAGGCATTATTATTGAGACTAGACTACATGGATGAATAAACCAAGTTCTATGATCCCAATTTTCTGCTTAGAACTACCTATTTCTAATTCCGAGATAGTTAAATCCAATTTATGCGAATCAAAAATAACTAAGCAGTTCAGCATCAAAACCAAAGAAAAAAGGGAATTACCATTCCCGAGCCAATCAAGTACTGGATCGTCTTCTCAATCTGCCGCATGTCCACTCTCCCTGAAAGATACAAATACTTATTGAGAAGATCCCCATGCCTATTCTCTTCTGCGGTCCAAGCCCTAGTCCAAATCGCCCACGAAGTGAGGCTCGCGCCCGTCTCATCGCGGACCCCGTCGAGCGTGTTAAGCATTGTTTGGTACGTGGGGAGCGCCTCTTCGGTAATCATGTCGCCGACTAAGCACACAAAGAAATCATCGGGGAGTTCCTTCGCCCTCTCCCGTAGTTCCTTGACTTCGTCGTGGAAGCCGTCGGATGAAGGATCTGGAAGGAAATCCTGTGGTTGCCAGCACTTCTCGACAGGCTTGAGATGGACCAAGATGTTATCTTCAGCCCATTTGTCAAGCGACTTGAAAATCTCGATCTTCTGGGGCGGCATCGAGTGGGTCACTTGAACATGGACCTCGCGCGGAGGAGTGAAGGGCTTTTTAGGAACCTCAACCCTAGGAAAAAGTAGTTTATCACTTAAGAGCACTCTTTTGTTACGAATTGCTCACGAAGTATCGGAGAATTCAATATTATATAGTACTGTAAGAGCATACAAACTTCGAAGCGTGAATCAACGACGGATGAGAAAGGTCAATTGATTTAATGCATGTATGTATAGAAAGAGTACACTAAAAAAGGCGGTCCTTCTAGAAAATAGCGAGCAAAAAGCATAAAAACTTCTACTATCATAGGCTCAAATTAAACAACAGTATCCGAGCTTCTCATGAGTTTAGTAAAGTCAATAAATTAGCTATCAATACAGCAAATCAAAAACCAGAGAACAGACTGTTCACAGAACCAGACAAGAAATTAAATTTCATAAAAGAAACAACTTCCAAACAGGTAAGCAGTAATGGACATTAGGATCTCAATGACGGAACTTGGTATTAGCAAAACTCTTCCAACTTTTCTACTTCACTTCGCCAATGTAAGATGGCACAAAAAAATACCACCACAGTAGGCAAAATTGTCTGCAATATTCTATCCAGATGACCAAATGAAATATATAGGTGACATCAGAAGTGCACGATAAACTCTTTAACATTTGGGCTATGAGCTGGACAGGCCATCGTTACTAGCAATTTTAGCTCATGCAGCATAATAGAAGCAGCACTTGAAAAAGTTGTCTATGCATGAAAATAATCTAATTTTTTATTATGATTTTCTCTTCAACAAAACTACGACATAAGCCAAAACAAACAAATAAGAAAATAAAATATAAGTTCAGAGCATAGTAACCTCGAAGAAACTAAGGGGAGCTAGACAAAGCAAGTTTAGTATACTACTATGCCAAAATATATTAATCTTCAACTTCGATACTAAAAACTTAAGATATATATACAGATGATTCTCGCTATGTCTATAGCATTTTGAACTATGTTGAATAAAATTAGTACTGTACATAAAATACGTGCGCATATTCGAGACAGACTGTAAAATTATAGAAGCAATAGACTTCGAATCCATATAAACACAGGAAGTTGTCTATTTATAGATCAAAGGTCGTACATATGGTTTTCCAATAGTACAGCATAAAAACCTGAAAATTTACATAATTTAAATTAATAAGCAACCAACTGCTCAATTGTTTTACGTAACTATTGGTAACTCTCGTTTCACTTAGTATACTCCCTATGCACTAAAATTGAGAAGCATTATTAGAACCGTTAATTAATTATTCCAAGCCAACACTACAATGATAAAAACAAAGAGAGAATTTGGTTATAAATGTTTATATACACACAAAGGCTCTACGAATTGTGCCAGCTCAAAGAACCCTTTATCCCCAAGTAAATGACCATTTTTTCTTTCCAATTATGTGTCCATATTTTCTCGACATCAATGATCGAATTGAGAAGCTTCTAACCCCCTGAGGCCGTAAAACTCGCTAGCATTGAACCAGAAGAACATGCATTGATACCTACTATAATAAAATTGAAAGTTTTAGCCTTATATACGCGCAAAAAAAATTATGAGCTATCAAATGAAACATCCTTTTCGTGCGGGGCTTGTAATTGATATTTGAACCTCTTATTTACTTCACAATTCCTCTTTTTTTACATGAAGCAATGGTAAAGCTAAAAATAGGATCTAATACTGAATAGAACCATTTGAGCAAAGAGTTCTTTTTCCAAATCATGATTCATTTTATGTAGAAACTACTTTTGCATAAATATCCAATAGATTATGTTACAAATTAAACACTATAGTATACCATCACAAATTAACAAATCAACAGCAGGATACATCATAAATGGCTAGCAATTAACAAAGAGCAATTAACAAAGTAAAACATAATGAATGTTAAATAAGGGATTAAATTGATGAATGATCACAAATCCCAACAAACAACATTACTGAAGCCTACATTATGCCACAAATTTACTACTAAGAGATACAATATAATAATCTACAGAGAAATGGGCTAAAAATTGCAAACACACAGAGGGGGAAAAAAAGCCAAATTCACAAACGCAAACGAGATAAAGGTGTCAACTTTACACCAATAACCAATCCACAACGAAAGAAACAAGCAAAGCAAAGAAAAAAAAAAGCAAAACCCACATCCACAAATTAGTCCTGACCCATCAAATCATCAACCGTAAAAAGGAAGAAAAAAGGTCGAATTTTTAGGCGAAAAGAGCAAACCCCGGATGAGAAAAACCACAGGAAAAGCATGATTATGATTACAATCCCACACATTTGAGGCGGAGAACGAGAAGAAAAGGGAAAAGGGACCAACCTGGTGGAGAGGGAGGCGGAGGCCATGAGCACTTTGGAAGATCCAGGTCCCCTCTTCTTGGGCTTCGAGGGGGATAAGCAGAGCACAGCCTCTGCCCCAAAAGCCAATATAGAAGCCATAATCCGCAGCTTCGTCTTCTTCTTCTTCCTCTTCCTCTTCCTCTTTTGATTTCTATGGAGGAGTGAGAACTCTCTCTCTCTCTTTCTCTTTTCTCTTTTCTCTTTCTCTTTCCCTCTTCGTTTTGGGAGAGAGGAGACGCGGAATTTAATAGGAGCCACATGTGGGGTCAAAATTGGGCATCTCAGTGAGTGAAATTACCATTTTACCCTTCACTTTTTTAATTATTTATTTTTTGTCTTATTTATATTTTTAATTAAATTTTATTCTCTTGTTTTAGTAAATCTATAATATTTTCTAATCACTAGGACTTAGATTAATTTCATAAAAACTAAAATAACAATCAACCAAAAACATTAGTGTGTGTAATTAAATATCACACCTTATAAATATAAATAAAATTGAGATATGTTGATATACAAAAAATATATTTTTTTTTATATTTATTGTAATTACAAAGTATTTGAAAGTCAAATAAGCAAAAATATTATTTTTTAATTGATTATATGAAAACTTAATAATTAAAAAAATTAAACATTAATAAGTGATTTTTTATGTGCTCCTTTTTTAAAAAAAAATAACTTATTTTCAACCACTTTTGGGGGCTACTAATTATTTATTAATTCGTTAATTGATTGTCGCCCATCATTTTCAAACTTTATTTTGAGATTGATCATAATGAATGGCTCTGATGTTGATGTTGATGTTTGTCCAAATTTTTTTATTATATTTTTAAAATTTTTATTTTTGAATTCGACTATAAGTAATATAAATACAAGCATATTATTTTCGTTATATAGCAAAAAAAAAATTCAAACAGGTGTACCGTTCTATTTTCAAGAGTCATCTATTTTATAATTATTTTAGCTCTAATACGTTTAATTTTTTTAGTCTTTTAAATTTAACCACCATTCAAAATACTATAGTCGTTTTTAAAATTTAGTCCTATTATATTTCATATATAAGACTATTTTAAATATATAAGACTATTTTAAATTTTGGAGTATCACATTTTTTTCTTTTTTTAGTTTTGATATTGTCGTTAAACTCAAATATACTTATAAGCACAAAACGATGCGAAACTCATCTCATTAGCCTTTAGTTGACTTTGTGAAGAGTTGTATTCAATTCACAACGATTATTAGTTAGAGAGCTACGCTCTGCCTGCTATAGAATCATAATTCAGCCGAGATTCATCTCACAATTTTCGGCTGGTGATTTGCATTGATACCAAATGAGACGCTCTACTTCTCAAAAAATTTTATTTTAAAATTATTTTAACTCTAACACGTTGAATTCTTGTAATCTTCTGTGACTATTTTAAATTCTAGAACGTCACAATGAACCTAATTTAAAAGATAAAATGTATGTCATTGAACAAAATTTTAAATTCAAAAAAAAATATTTTTTTGAAAATTCTTGAAGCAATAAATTTAAATAGTAGGAAGAGAAAAGGAGATAAAAATTTTCTTTCAATATTTTTTTTTTAATATTTCTACATGAGATGTAAGCATTATCTTAACTTATTTTGTCAAATGATCAAGTACAGCTTATGTAATAAAACTTCAAGTAATCTACAAAATATTATTTTATTTTGCATTAACTATTATTTTTTTTCATTTAATTTAAATTTTAATTATACTTAGTTAAATTAAAAAATTATTAAATTTAGCGACTTTGTTAGCTATTAATTATTAATCTGCCTAATTTTATTCATTAAAAAGTGGTTAAGAGAGTGTCAATCAAGAGAAAAAAAAAAAAAAAAAAAATTGAAATGCTCATTTCAAGGAAGGCTATTTTTGTAATTTGGGGGAAGTTGGAGGGTGAAAAGTGGAGAGAATTGTGAAGGTGGGGGCAAAGTAATTAAGTAATGCATCGATATTTTCTATGTTGTGTCACAAAAATGGAATTTAATATATATATATATATATATATATATATATATATATATATATATATATATATATATATATATATATATTAATTGTATACACCTTTATGTAAACATATCGATTAGCAAATATATTCTTACAAAGTTCGACTTTTCATATTTATTCCTTCAAATACACCTTTATGTAAACATATCGATTAGCAAATATATTCTTACAAAGTTCGACTTTTCATATTTATTCCTTCAAAAATCTAACGTTATTCATATATATCCCTCCGCTTTATTATCATTAGTTCACTGTTTATTAACAGATTATATATGAAATAATAGTCTTGTCTTTTTAAAAATATTTTTCAAAAAATAATACAAAATATCTGGAAAGATAAAAAAATAAATTTACCTTACTAACTAACCAAGATTAAGTATTTAACCTATAGTTAACTAGATTTTTATAACAGAAATAAACGGTAGGAATATATATGAATAACGTTGAACTTTTGAAAAAATAAATATAAAAAATTAAACTTTGTAGGAATATATCTGATATATTTATAAAAAATCGTATGTAATTAATATATATATATATATATATATATATATATATATATATATATATATATATATATATGAAAAAAAAAAAGATTGTCCATTTGGCCATCTCCTCACTTGCATGTTCTCCACGTTATTTATGATTTTGCTTTTGGTGTATCCACCACCTCCCCTTTCAAAAATAGGGGCTTGTAATTATATTTTTTAAAAAAATTTTATCCTTTAAATAGTTTTATGATGATTCTTCTTACGTAATTATATTAAAACGTAGCATAGTTAAATTATATTATACCAATATAAATATTATTTTATAAAATATTTGGTAGATTAAAAAGACTATCTAGGTTTTAGAGTATAGTTAAATTATACTTCAAAAAAATAAAATAAAATAATAATTCATTCCAATTAAAAAAAAATTATTATTTTTGGACTTTCTTACATCCAAATTTAGATTTTATATTTAAAATTTTTAAATTTAAATTTTTAATTTAGATTTTAATTTTAAAATTGTAAAATATAAAATTAATATATTTATTTAATTTTTTAAATTTTTAATGGAGAGAAATTTTGTAAAATTGCATTATATACATCCAAATAGTTTAAAAATTAAAGTCATAAAATTTTTTAAAGTTGTAAAATTTTTTATTTTATGTAGACCAAAATCACAATTTATAAACTCCAAAAAAAAACAAAAAATTAGTTATGCATCCGATCAAATTCTAAATCAATTTAAAAAATATACCCCCCATCTCTCTTTTTTGTGAATAGAAAATTTTGAGGCCGAATTTTATCAAATTATTTTGAATTTAGAGGTATGATATGATAAAAATACTGAATATAGAATATTAAAATGACGAGTGATGAGATTTTATAGTTTCTATACTATCTCATTATTGTGACTTAATTTTTGTACTTTTTTATATGGCCGTTTTTTTTTTTTTTTTTGAAATAATTAGAAGAGAAAGTGTAAGATATTTAGAAGTTTATGAACCAAAGTGCTAAAATTAAAAGTACATGTACTAAATTACAACATATGAGAATACTATATCATTTACCTTTTTATTATTGTACATGACATTTTTCTGGAAAATACTTTTTTTGTTTACTTTCAAAGATCTATAGTTTGCATTTCTAAAAATTTTAAAATATTTTTAAAAAATTACGGTATTAATAGAAAGACTGAAATGCCCTTACTTATTTTATATATATATATATATATATATATATATATATATATATATATATATATATATATATATATATATATAATATTTTATTTATTTATTATAATATTTTTGATACAAATTATCAGAAATAAATAAAATAGTGAAGGAATTATGATAGCAGAAAACTAAATACATCAATTTGAAATTTTTTAAAAATAAAATTTAGATTTTTAAAAGTAAATATTTATATAAAGAAAGTAAAAAAAATAAAATTTTGCTTGTTTTTTAAGCAAATGCTCATAAAGCATTCTTAAAATATCTATAACTAACCAAATAGACAAAAACAATCACAAAAAAGATGAACAATCTCTCAACAATTTAGAAACAAAAACTCTCTCTCTCTCTAACGTAAGTGGTAAAAAAATTTATTATTGGTATCCGAGATCTCGAATTCGAATTTTAGTTGTTTATATTTCTAGTTAAATTTATTTCGAAATAAAAATAAACGAAACAGATAGCTTATTATTTTTCTCTCTCAAACAAAAAATTTTATCTTTCTCTCTCTCATGTACAATATAGGAGGGTCTAAATATTTTCCAAGTGTTACAATTAATTTAATCATAGTTGTACCTAATACTTAGTTTACTTGTAGAGCTATTCATTTAACATAGTCAACATAGTTTTCCATTCTCTACTTCATTGAATCTTCTGGAATGTCCTATTGTATAAAACCTTGGTTTTCTGACTCAACTTGTGATAAAATGATCAATGTAGTAGGTATGAACAAAAATTTTATAGAAAAAAACAATGATTCAATTTTAATAAATTGAATTTCAATTTTTTAATCTCATGTTTTATTTTATTTATTTTTTATATTCATCATGCGTGAACAGAAAATTAGACTAGTATTTTTGAATATGAAAAAAACTGAAAAAGATAGAAAGAAAACAAAAAAAAATTAAGTTTTATTATTTCGTATTTTTACTTGAGTTTATTTTATCTTTCTCTCTCTCACAAAAAAAAAAAAAAAAAAAAAAAAAAAAAAAAAAAGGGCTTTTGCTTATCATATACCCTTACTACTATTTAAAGTTTTTAAAATTATCTCTCAATATTTAAAATACTCTTTTAAGAAAATAATCAATAAAAATATTTTGATCCGTCAAAAATAAATAAATAAATTTTTAAATGTTGAAGCGCACCACATACACTACAACAAAACTATGTTATAGCGATATTTTTAAGTATTTTTAAAATCTGAAAAAAGTACCGCTAATAAAAAACTACATTTACGATAGTGTCGCTATTTGTAAAATCGTTAGGGTGTATAGCGACACATTATAATAATATATTCCAAAAATATATTTTTAAATAAGATATTTATATAAAAATATCACAAAATTGAATCTCTATATATATTACTCCAAATCATAAAATGTCTTTTGGACCTCGTAATCATCGACCGATTAGTCAACCAGCTGCAGGTGGTTTCCATCATGCCTACTTCTTTTCCATGTCCAGCTGACACAGCTTTCTCTTCTGAATTTTGGCCTGGGGTGGGAAAGTGATGCAATGTTGGCTGGTACTGGCAAGACCAACTCTCACATTTTTTTTTTTTTTTTTTGGGTAGTAGTAGAGTGGAAGAGAGAAAAATCATGCATGGCCCTCACTCTACACATTCTCCCACCTTTGGAATTAGAAAAGGGAAATAAAGTGTAGTGCCTCACTTTCACCTCAAGTAATTGGAAAGGGTGAATTACACCTCTAGTTCCTAGAATTTGTCAAAATTTTACTTTTATTTTAAAAAATTTTAGGCGAAAACATATCGTATTTATTTGAGTTATAAAATATTTTGATTTTACTCTTCAATATTGCTTTAATTTTAAAATTTTAACTAAAATGTCGAAAAATAAAATTAAAAATTTTAAAAAATTGATAATTAATTTAAAATGATTCATAATTCAGATAAATTTTATATATTTTTACTAAATTTTTTAGCTAAATAGAAAACTTATTATCTTACCTGCCTGAAAATATTAATTATTATTTTAGAGGAAAAATCATTAATTGTGTATTATATCAAATCAAATATCTAAATAAAGAAAAAATTGTAATAACTCCATAAATAATATGCTTCAGCATATGACATGAGATAGATGACTGATGTGGTGTGTATGAACAGACAGATATTTGTAGTGCATGCAAGTAATAACTTTTTTTTCTTTTTTAAGAACAATGACTGAAGGCACAGACAAAAATAAATTCTTTTAAAAGTTGGTTGGAATTTCACCCAAATTGGAATGTACAAAAACACTATAAATGGAGGAATAGAGCAATAATTCCTTAGCTCTATTATTTGAATGTTCAAATTGAAACAATGAGCTACGCTTGTGTTATTTAGGCTCCGTTAAATTTGATTTAGAGTATCAAATAAGTCTAAAAAATAAATTTTAAAATTTTTTAATATTATTCACCTAATGATCAAAAAGACTCAAAATTAATAATTTTAATAATCGTGGTAAGTCGTTTGCAAGTTTAACTGTATAGAAATATTCAAATCACGTATAATTTTAATAAAAAAATAATTATTTTATATAAAACAAGATAAATATCTTTAATCTAAAATTTTAATATCATATCATCATATTTTGTGAAATTTTTATTTTCAGCCCTTCGATCATAAATCAAATAATATCAAAAAATTATAAAATTTATTTTTTAAATATCTTAAATATTTTAGATCAAGCTTAACTGAATCGATCGTAGATTCAAACTTTTTTAAAAGCAAACTTGTCCTACTCTTGAAATAATTGCTAAAAGACATAATGCTACCTTATATTTGGAAAAGATTTTCAAGCTTAGCTGTTTATTTTTACTTTTTTTTTTTTTTTGGCTTTTTTTGTTATTTAGGAATGTATTGCTGACATCAAATACAACTACCCATTTTGTACATTTATTAGTTATATAAAATTACAAGCCAAGCACCTACCTTTTCTACCTTTCCTGCCATGGCATAAATTGATAAAACAACTTCTGAGGCAGAATTATCAGCATTAAAAGCTAATATGCTGAACCTGCAAAAATTTTCATCAAAGATGTAAAACAGAAACTGAAACATACATCTGCACTCAAACAGAAAGGTAAATTACATTAATGGCTTGTTTATGTTGTGCTTTAATCCTCAAAGTTTAATTTCGCGAATGACACAAACACGGTTACGTCTGCGACCCGCTCGACAGCAACAAATTATAGTTTGAGAACCAAAATAAAACCCACACAATAGTTTGAGAACCAGGGCAGATATAGGAAGAAGCATAATTCTTTATTATTAAAACAGATACACATATATAGAGTTACCAATTTTCCATGTTTATGAATACACATAGATCTCACAAGCAATTGGATATTAGTGAGGAGTGTTGCTGTTCTTAGTATCAGAAAGCTGCATGTAGAGCTGCTCCAGTTGGAGATGGTTTGTGAGAATGCTTCTGACATAGAACTTCTGATATGAACACTGTTTTCCTCCGACTATCGTTCACGATTTTGCTTTTGCTATTTAGAATCTCGGTCTCTTGATCAACTAAAGTAGGATCTGTCACAGGGAAGCTGACACGAGAAAAGAGCGGATGCGTTGCAATAGCTCCGCCTTTACTGAATCGGGCACTGATGCTGAATCATGCAAGTAAATGTTCGGGCAACAATAAGAAATAAGAAAGTTCGAGAGTATTGGATACGTCGATAACAGAATAGAAAGATACCAGAAAATGATACAAATATTAGCATCACTGATGTTTTATTCTCTACTTGGATCAATATTAGTAAGAAAACAAGAGTATTAGCCCTGCAAATATCATGTAAGCTTGGCGATCTAAGAATATGAGAATCCTACAAATCCCCGCCCCCTGCAGTGGACAAAAAGCATTAAAAACAAAATCCGTTCTTTCCGTATAAATGGCTTCACTTTGATGCATGATTTTGCGAATTAAAAACTAAATTTCCAGGTGCGTGACAAAATAAACAAACCACATTCCAGTTGAACAAGAAAAATTGAAACATGTACAGAGAAGTGTTCACCTCTGCCTTCTGGGGTGATGACCTGAACAAGATCGTCGACTGTGACGTTTTTTCTCCCTTTCTTTCTAGCGTAGGCCCTACAGGTTGGAAGAACAAAAAGGGAGGGGGCAAAAAATCTCAGCCACCCATGAGATAATAATAACTCCCTACCTCAAAAAGAAAACAAACAAGTTCCTTTAGTAAGCTAAATGACTAAGCAAAGGAGCAACTGAGGTTGATGTGTCATGTGTTAATTTGATAAAAACTAGTGAAGGAATCACTTGCAAAATGGCGCAATGCACACAAGGACCACTGTTTTACATGTAGCGGAATCACAAAGAAAGTTATATCTCATGGCCTAGAATATTAGAGAATCAATATCACATTCCACTTTCCAGGAGGTCACCCATCCCCGAGCCCACGGCTCCATTAACTGGGTACTCTGTACTGAATAACTTGTTAAGTCCAATCCACCGACCCAAAATGCTATAGCCCAAGCCCTTAGCTATCCGATGTGGGATTATTCGCTACTAGTCCGGGGTGTCACAACCAATATCGAAAAAAAAGGAAAGTGGGAGGGTAAAGTAGCAGTTACAGCGATCCCCACGTCAGACAGACGATTAACAGAAAAGTTTATTCAATCAATTAACAAACAATTTAACATTATGGTGCTGCGACGAACTGATCGATTCACGATATTCTTGATACTAATCGAGTTTTTGGTTTTTACTAACTATTGGATGTTGGATACTCTGATGATCACTCACTGTTACATGAAAGATGAAACATCTTGCATAGGTTGAGTTACATAAACACAAATTCAAGAGTAATATTATACAAGTAAAATTTCAAACTGATTCAAGCTAACTAGGAATTGTATCAGTAAAAGGAATATGAGCAAAGACAACCATGTAACAAAAAAAAAAAAAAAAATAGAAAAATGAAAAATGACAAGATGATTAAACCTGCAAAGGGCTTTCATCTCATCTCTCCATCCACACTCTATGAGCCTCTCTCTCAGAAGCTCCATCAGCTTCTCCTTCTCCCCACTCTCAATCAACTTCAAACAAAAAAATAAATAATCAGTAAGTAAAAATAGGAAAACACTTCATTAAAGCTTGGTTTTTTTCCACTCCCCCTCACCTCCCCATCCATGAAAACCCTAACTTTACTAAAACCCACCATGGCGAAATCCTCAATCGATTCCCAAATTAGGAAAAAAAATAGTAAGAACCCAGTAGATGTAAAGGTCGTATCTTTCCACTTCCCCTCACCTTCCCATGCATCAAAACCCTAACTTTACCAAAACCCACAGGGCGAAACCCTCCATTTGATTCCCAAATAAAGGGCAAAAAAAAAAAAAAAGAGGTCTAAATTGTTGCCTTGATGTTGATGATCTCGCGAAGGGAAAGCTCCTTCTGGGGCGGATCCTCCTCCGCGTCGGGAGTCGGCGGCCGATTGATCGAAGCCCTCCTGGGTTCGGACGCGAAATTAGGGCAAAAAACTCATCAATTTCGGACAAATAGATTAAAAGATCAAAACTTTAGGGGAAAAAAACGTCGAAATTAGGGGAAAAAAAAGAGAACCAAAATCCAATTTTTTCGAAAAAATTTGACAGCGAGAGAAAGAGAGAGAGAGAGAGAGAGAGAGAGAGAGAGAGAGAGAGATTTAGATTTAGCTCACATCGTTTTTTTTTTTTTTTTCTTCTTTCTCGCGATAAGATGTTATTTGCCTCCGCTATTATAGTGCTAATAACTTTAATGGAGGAGCAATGCTATGGTCAATGCAACAGTGAGATGCATTGCATATATTTTTATTTATTTATTTATTTATTTATTTATTTGTGAAGATATTAGGTTGCTAATATTTGATCTCTATAAATTATAAAGTATACAACTGAATAAATAAACAGATTTTATTTTTATTTACCCCCAAAAATTATGTATGATCATATATATATATATATATATATATATATATATATATATATATATATTAAATTCAGACTGAATATGTAAAATTCAAAACAGCGGCCTACTTTTGTAAAATCTCAAAATCAATGAATATTTGATGCAAATTGCCATTTTTATTTTTCACCTTTTTTTTTTTCCTTAAAACTCTTTTATTTACTCTCTATATATATATATATATATATATATATATATATATATATATATATATATATATATATATAGTTTTATTCTTTTCTCTTTTTTTTCTTTTTTTTTTTCGAGCCTCTTCCACCTCCATGATTCTCCGCAACGGTAACAAGAGCAGCGTTACCTCTTCTTCCCCCACTTTATTTTTTTTGTCGGCGCAAGCACCGATGCCGGCATAAGAGGAGAATGACGTTATCGTGAGCGCGAGTGAAAGCGGAGTAAACGAAGACAATGTGGTCATGGTCAAGGCAATGCTTGGGTGTTTCTTCAAGGATTGCTTCCCACGAGGACTGTGGTTGTGGTAGAAGGCGAAAGAAAAATAATGATAGTAAAAATATATATAAAAATATATATAAAAAAAATCCTACAAAGAAAATCGAGAATGAGAATATATATATATATATATTAGAACGTGAAATTGCATTATTAAAATGAAGTTGTATTATTTTAAAAAACAATTCTAATGTTTTAAATAAAAGATACATTTTTTGAAACAAAAATTATACTCTTTGATATAAGAGTTATATTTTTCAGAAAAAAGTTGTATTATTTCTGTTCTTCTTTATCTTCATCCTTCTCTTTTCTTTCACTTTTTCGTACTTTTATTGCGTCCATCCGAAGATGGCGGCGCCCGTGGTGCAGATGGAGGAGAGCAGTGACGCTAGAGATGAGGTCGACGGAGGCTGAGGCACGCCGTGCCCCCTCCCAACGTGGGGTACGCTTTTTCATTCAGCTCCTCTTCATCGTTATCATTCCCTTTTTTATACTCAGTACAAAAATATATTTATTTTAATTAAGTGAAAGCGAGACCCTCGTACGATTTCTCCTTCTTGTTTCGAATAGACGCAAAAAAAATACAGAAAAAAAAAAAAAGAGAAAAAAAAAAAATAGTACAACTTAACTCAAAAAATATAATTTTTTTAAAAAAAATGTAACTCTTGTCTCCCTCTCCACGCCCCATGAGGGTGCGCTTCCTCGTACGATGTCCCGGTACGATACCTTCTTGTCGTGCCGGATGGACCCCAATAGAGGCAAGCCCCCTTACGGCTCCTTGGCTTAAAGAATATAATTCTCTCATCTTAACAATACAATTTTATTTTATTTTTTTATAATAGTAATAATATATAATAATTTTTTAAAAAAAATTAATTATTATTATTATTTTTATTTATTTATTTATTATTTATTTTTTTTTTACTCTTTATATATTTTTTTCTTCGGCGCTGTCCGTCGAAACCACACTATAACTTTTTCCTTCGGCACTGCCCATCGAAGCCACACCCGCAATATTGCGCCCATCTGTGTGGGCACAGATGGGGCGGAAGAAAGCTCAACGTTGAGAAGCGACACTCTAATTAGATCCATGACAGTGACAATTTGAACATTGCGTGGGACATTTGAGCAAGACGACAAGCTCGCAAAGAAGAAAAAAAATTAAAACGTCTTGAGCGAAGAAAAAAAAACGAAAAAACAAAAGAATAAAGAGCAAAAAATTAAAAAATTTTAATCAGTTTTTTATAAATTCGAACCGAATCTACGAAAACAAAAAAATTAAAAAAAAAAAAAAAAAAAAAAAAAAAAAACTCATTTTTGTCAAAACCAAAAAACCAATGAATTTTTTATGCAAATTGAACACTGAAAATAGTTTTAAAAACATAATTAACTTGCAAGGAAAAAAAATAATAAAGATTGAGAGTGAGAAAACGAGGAAAAGAGAGGCATTTCCATTTTTTAAAATTTACATATTCAGCAGATTAAATTTGAAAAGAAAAATTCTTCTAAAATATGTTAAATTAGTAAAAAAAAAAAAATACAAAAACTAAAAACTTGAAAACTAATATTCCTTGCCTAAATTACACTTAAGACACTATTTTGAAGCAAAAACATACACAAATGTACTTACTCCGCATTCCAGTAAGGCTCTAAAAATTAAATGATAGCCGATTCATTATAGGAAAATGCTTCAAACAAAAGCTCCATCCGTTAGAATGTATGGACTGCGCATAGAACGATCACCCTGAAAGATCATACCAACTATTTTCCTTTTTTAAAAAAAAAGATGCAAGTAATTTTGTGTTCGTAATCGCCGAATTAAACACATGGATACATCTCACACAAAAAAAAAACATAATAATAGCTTTTAATCCGTTCAGCATTTAGTGCGCTACAACCTAACAACCAGAAAGCTCGACGAAGAATATTTAATAATCTTTAATTGACTATGGTTTCCAATAAGGATCAAAGCGAGCACCTCTACAGTATACAACAGAGTCATCCAAAATGTGTTTTAGTTGAAGAGAACTATAAAGGCAATTTTTCATCATAATGGCCTGGTTGGTACTCTCCTCTGCTTCAATGGAAATGGAATAGTTTCTTCGAGAACAAAGAATCAACAAGAATGCATTAGGTACTTGCGCCTTTTTACCTGTATGGTATCTGTATACAATGCGGCATGGGCGAAGAGTGCGGCGAACCATAAAAGAGATTGGTGGGTGGGGGGGGATTTAGGGAAGGATCCGTGAGGAGAAAGTTCTAAATATCGCTCATTTGAGGGTGGTTTCAGAAAAAAATGTTTGCTTGCTTGTCTTCGGGAGCCACACACTGCCACAAGGAACGATAGGCCGGAATATCGGCGGCTCTGATCCCAATTGCCGCGAGATTGCGCCCATATTCCTGACACAAAATAAGAAAAAGGAAAAAAAGATAAACATTAGCTCGACATGTCGCTGCTGCATTTTCAATGAGCACATTCGATGAACCAAGATGAACCATAAAGTTGGCCCACATGCGGTGACATAATTCTAAGGCCAATTGCTGTAGCCCCATAATAGATTGTGATTTAATGCTCCCTCCCGATATGTTAAAACATACACTCTACCCCATTGACTACCACATGAGGGTAAGGAGGCGAAATTCAAGTATTAAGAATTCGGCACTTTATTTGCAGAAATGTACATGTTCAAGAAGCGGCAATACATTTATCCCCTCATAAATGACACAGTGCAAATGAATCTGTCATGCTTAATTAAATAGAACTGCAATGCAACAATGCAAATGAATCTTTTTCATGCTTAATTAAATAGAACTTCAATCTATCAAAAATTTTCAATGCGTACAAAATATCAATTAAGAATTTTCAATGTTTACCTGAATATCAAGGAATAACTGCATACAGATCTTCTCAGTATCAGATATATTGTTGTCAGAGGCGTCGGAACTCGCACCTACTCGCCGTTGCGCTCCTTGCCTTAACCTCAGCAATGAAGACTCTGTTTTCTTTGCCTAAAAGAAGCAAAAAAGTAGAAAATGAGAAGCTATAATCTTAAAACATTTTTAACCAAGAATAAAGGAGCTTCTTACATACCACATTGACTAGATCTGATGCCATTTCATTGTAGCGGCTCGTTATCCTCTCTGTAACACCACGGAGTAAATCATTTGTAGCTTCTTTTGTTAAATACGAAACACATTCTCCATCGAGAAACACCTATTCACAGCATGAAGAGTATCTTAGGCCCATGGACCACCAAGCGTAAGGCAATAAAGAACAGAATATTGAAGTGACTCAAGAGCATCCATTTCCTCAGGACATGATTAAGTTCATTAATCATTAAATCTGAATTGAGAGTTAAAAAAGTATACCTTTCTTCAGAGTCACCTATTAACTAGTTACTTAAATCTCATAACAATACCGCAGAAAGGAGAAACAACTCACCTTCAGAGGCCGGAGAATCCCTGACACATATGGGGAATGCCTTACAGGAAGCTTATTAGTCATCCTATATGTTGCTGTTATACCTTTCAGCTGTCTCAAGTCCTATGATTAAATGAGGAAGTGATTAATCGAATATTCCAATGGTATCTTAAAAAAAAAAAAAAAGGAAAAAACGAAATATGAAAATCAAATGGTATTGATAGACATTGTTAAACGAGATTCGTAATTCACGATACCATCTATTTGACAGCTTCAATAACTAATTTACACATTTCCAAAAATGTAAAGTTTAGCTCAAACCAGATTACAACCTATCATCAACATATCTGTCTATTATTTGAGGGACGAAGCATGCACGAATGCATGCATATAGGAGTCAAAATTACTTATAATGCTTACCTCAACAGACTTCTCAACTATGGCCTCAATCATCACTTCCATTATCGAAGGTAACAACTCCTCTAAAGATTTTCCAGCTTGCAGAATGCTTTGTTTCACGAGATCTCGGACTTCAGCTGAGCAAGAATCAAGTAGCTGCAGTACATGACCAAGGTAGTCACCAGAAAGCTCACTAACCAGGATACGTACATCATGCATCACCTGCGAACACAAGCACAGTGTTTATGCGCATTCTAAAAGATAGTGATCCCTGAACCAATAGACATTGTGTAAGGATTGCAATTGTTTCTAACAAATGAAATGCGCCATCCATGAGAAAACAGTAGAAACAACATAGCAGGAAACAATTGAATGTGATCTACAAAGATAACATTAAATTATTATGCTCGAACTCAATTTAGAAAGAGGCAAGAGAAGAGGCTTTGCTAACAAAAATAATTCAGGATATGAAGAAATAAGACATTATAATTGCATATTATTACAAATTTACAATATGCAGCAAATTATTCTCTCTGTGGCTAGTAAAAGAAAACTGTCTTGACAGATAATCAAAATCAGAGAAATAAATCAACTTCATAATTGGATCATTTCATTCACTATCCTACTTAACAAAAAGAATTTTGGTGCTAAATCAAAAAGGTAGTGCATGATTTAAGCACATTCTGAAGGATAATACTTGTTAGCAACTCAACTAGGAAGTAGGTCATAAAACTTATCATACATAAATCAAATCTTCTACAGGTGCAGATATAGCCCATTCAGTTTCTGGGGCAGAGTTTGAACTCCCACCACGAGCTTTGCGAGCAGCCAGGCCAGAAGAAATCCAAGTTGAGTACCTGCTTTAACACCGCAAGTACATAAGAATACACACCCTATTGCTAGAGCAATCAAGAAAAGGACAATATAACTACTGTATATCACTACGCTGACCTTGAAATAAGCTGCAAAAATAAACGAAGAAACTTATCACAGTGAGAAAAGACGAGAATATCGTCACTCCAGCACGATCGCAAGCTTTCCAATAGTTTACTACTTTGTTTTAACATCAATTTTTGGGTATTCTCTTCATTGTCATGCATCTCGACAGGCATAATATTACCAGTAAGAGAAGAATCGAGACCTCCGGCAATTTCCTGAAATCTGACGCAATTGAATCGCCAGATGTGACTTAATCAATAAGATTTCTTCAATGAAACTGGGAAAATAGATACAAGGCAAACAACATACCTAAGTGAAAAATAGACCCCAACATTCCATTGCCGCATAAAGTCTGTGTAAATAGCCTCAGACCGGAATCTAGTTATGGCAGATTTAGATGGACAGTAACCTTGGGAAGTAAATAGAAATTGTGATCAAATAAGACTTCATCATGTACGTTGTGGCAGTGATACAGCAAAAAACTGTTTTGGAATGAAGAGAGAGGGCATGTGTAACATAAAGCAGTGCATAAATATAAATCGCTATATTTGTAAGAGCCTTTCTTTCATACTCCTGATTTTGCAACCAGCATATCTGGTTAGATATCTATATGTACATGGTGTATATCAATACACCCATTATACATAGAGAGGGAAAGCAAAAAAGAAAGATGATGCAGTTGTAGTCACACCACATTAATTTCCCTAACCAAAACAAATATTGACAACTTATTCAAATGCTAAACTAATATAAGGAAGCAGGAGAGGAAACATTCACTAATGAGCGCAAAGTAATACCTTCCAGAAAATCAAGAAATGCAAGGCTTGATTTGTAGTTCTTTAAAAACTCTGTGGGTTTTCCAGGAGAGAATGCCCCAGGTTTCCCCTTTTGAATCGCCAAGAGGACCTCTTTAAGTATTGAGTTGGCAAGAAAATCAAAAACATGTAATCCTGAGTTTGCTGAAAATCATGAAAGCCGAATTAGATGATAAAGAAAACATCACTCTCAAAATGAGTGAAGCAAGAAATGATTATGGATTGTCCAAATTACCCAACGAAGAAATTTCCAACAAAAATTTGCAGTCCTTCTCAAGGCAATGCAATATTTGCTGATAATCCTTCTCAAGTATATCAGAAGAAACGCCAGTAACCACCGGGGTAGGGCTAGCAGGAATAATCTTCTGAATCAATGGTGACACAACAGTTGTACGAAAAAGTTCCTCAGCAGCTGAGGTATTATCAATGGCAGCATATGCGCGCAAGCAGTTGTATATTGCATTCGCATCATGATGTTCTAGGCCGTCTACAAAACAACGACCTAAGCTGCTATCCAGTGATAATGTAGCACTTTGGATCCTCTTCTCCATGTTCTCAATGAAGGGAAGGTTCTGTACTGCCATAATGGAAAACAGAAATAAGGATTAAAAGGAGAAGTTGCCATACAATTCACTGTATTAAAGAGAGGAGAACACCTGCTAGTTATATGCAAACTTGTCTAGGGGTCAGCTCAGTTCTATTTGTGGGAAAAAGTTGAACCAAACTAGTTGCATTGGTAATGTAGAATAATAAATCAAAAGGAACACAACTGACATAGTCAAGAAACCTAATGAAACCACTCTAAGAAGTTCCTTATCAGTTTCACGGTTCCTATAGAGTACTTCATAGAACATTACAAAAATGAAGTGTCCATAATGTCGGTCCTTTATTGTGATTCTTCACTTTTCAGTATATTCTTCCACAGTTTAGGCACACAAAAAATGTATATTCTTCCACAATTTAAACACACAAAAAATGATATTATAAACAAGACAACACCCAATATTTATTCGATGGAGAAGGCCATACTACAGCTAATACAAAATGACAAAATTGATGAATGCCTCAAAATTAAAAAGCTTTCTGTGGGGAGAAATAGACCTGTGCACGACTGATGTAGAATTTTAGCCGATTCATTTCACTAGCAATTCTTTCCAAAAGAATGCTTTGGGTTTCTCTAATATTTGTCCCACTTTCCACATTCTGCAGCACACCATCATTGCTTAAGGAGCCCTTTGTTGCCGAACTTAAGTCTGGTGTGGAAAAATCAGAAGGCGTACTAGGCAATTCCTTAATGAGTTTCTCAACCTGGACATAGGGGGGAAACCTTGTTGTCACACAATTAACATTTATATTACACAGATAATATTAAAAAGAAATAAAACCTTAAAACTGAAATTCATTCAGAAGACAGTGCTTTCGAATTTAAGATGCACGGAACAGATAACGTAAATTAGTAAATAATAAACTGAATATGATAGTAAAATGTTAATATTGGGAATAGCACTGCAGATATGATTATCAGAAAGGATAGAACATCAATTGAGCAAATAAAGCACTTTGCTTTCTATCTTTGGTCCCATTATTAGTTTCTCCGTCGTCGTACTCGATTCAACTCAACCTCCTTTTTCTTTTTCTTCTTTTCAAGGTAAAGGACATCCAATACTAAACACTTACAACTCTTGATTACTATGTTTGGAATATCGATTCTTGCATATAAGACACGGAGTATGCATCCCTTTTGCCCATGTCCCTGATAGAGTCAGTAGGACAGATATAATCCTTAATTAATGAAATGAGCGTACTATACGAAGTATATATCTGAATGAGAACACCTGTTGACCCTAACTTATCGTCCTCAACACTCCACCTGTCTACACTCAATATCATGAAGAGCTGTAATAGGGTAACTGGAGTGTTCTGTTGATCAACCATCTAGGAAGTTGAAAAAATATCGAACCAATTAGTGCATAGTGCATATCAGGTGGGCGGACGCATGTGATCTGTTTAAAATACAGTTAGGTACTCATTATATATGTAGTGAAAAGGTCAATTAAGTACTAAACACTTCCTCTACTTCTCACATCACGCTCATTTGACTTAATTTCGTAAGGATCTCTCCAATAGGAATAAGAAGTGCTATCTCGTTTCGATCATTCGATGTTCCCAAACAACTCATCCTCCCCTTCTCCATAATTTCATTATTTTCTCATAGCACTATCTGATTCCATTTGCATTCCTTCTTACACCTGCAATGAAAAGTATAAAGTTTTTGGTCCAATTCACAGATTCTTCTACCTCGTACTTCCCTCAGATATCACTAGATCTAAAGCATTCAAGCCTTTGCATACAATATACGATTCAAATTATAAACTTTTAGAAATGGTTTCGAACGATAAAATAGATGCAAAACATATCCAGATCTACAAAATGCAACACGAATACGACTACGCACAACGCGATTCAGCTAGAGTTTACTGAGATCGCACCTTGGAGACGACATGGAAGGTATCGAGAAGCAGCTCGAGGACCTCGCGAGCGGCGGCGGCCTCGGCGCGGCGCCTGAGCCCGCCGCGGAGGTCGGCGAGGACGGCGTCGACGGCGGCGCGGAAGGCGGCGACCTTGCCGCGGAACTCGGCGAGCGGCGCGCGCATGCGGGCTGCGGCGGCGTCGACGTCGACGAGGCGGGTGCTGAGGCTGACGAAGTCGGCGTAGTCACGGTTGATGAGGTCGACGAGCTCGGCCTGGAGGCCATCGGCGTGTGCGCGGAGCTCGGCGGCGAGGCTCTCGAGGGGGACGAAGGAGCGGAGCTCGGCGACGTAGGACTCCGGGGAGAAGTCGGGGCGGAGGAAGGCCTCGGCCTTGAACCACGGCGGGTGGGACTCGATCGGCTCACCGAAGAGGTCCATCGCTGTGGGCGCTTGCAGCGGCGAAAGAGGATGATGCCGCAGGGGCGAGGCGATGAGATCCGCCATGGCTAGGGTTAGGGTTTCAGAGAGAGAGAGAGAGAAAGGAAGGGGGAGTTTACTTCGACTTCAACTGCCGGCGTTTCAGATCCAAGAGGTAGGGGGGAGGGTCGTAAATCGAAATGGTGGAGTTAATTTATACCTGCGGAGCAGGATAAGGTAGCGGAATAAAACTGTGGACGTAGACCTTGTATACTGGGCCCGTGGCCTAAATGTTTGGGCCCATAATTTAAGCCTAAAATTGGTTTGGGCCTGCTCAGGCAACCCAAATCAGGTTCGAACCCGACCCAATACCCAAGAACCCAATTTGACCCGATTTTCACATTGACTTCAAAGAAAACGAAGTCAATTTTTGAATCCATATTCTATTCACATAAAATTAGAAATAAAAATTTTAAAAATATTTTACATAATTTTGGCATAAATTAATCTGATTGTAGGTCCACGCCCACATTTATTTTTTATACACCCCAGTAACAAAAAAACCCCAACCGATTCATGCGATTTGGCCGCTCAATTCTGCAGCTGACCAAAATATATATATATATGAGAAAATTCTAAATGTACACCTCAAAAGGGTGTACATCTCACACCCCTACTCATTTAAGAATGGGGGTGTTTTCTAGGGATTACTTGAGTGGCCCCTCATCACACCTCCATCCTTAGATAGATGGGAGTGTGAGATATACATCCCTTTAGGGTGTATATATATATATATAGTTCGGTTATTATACTACCGATAGTATTAAATATTTTGTACTATCAAGTTTTCTATCTTTAGATCAATTCTTTTGATTATTTTTATTCGTTAGATTTTACTATTTTTTCAATCATTTATTAAATTCAAGGACCCACTATTATCTTAATCACATATTTTTTAATTTAAATATTAAAAATTTAATAATATCAATGACTTAATGCTATTTATAGTATTTCAGTCTAACTATATATATATATATATATATATATATATATATATATATATATATATATATATTCTGAGCGAAGGCCTAATAATTTAAATTACTAATTTGAATTAAATTATCTAAAATTGTCGGTGACCATGTACAATGTATATATCTGACATTTATCCCCCCAGCATTGTTCAAAATTTCAAATGAGCCACATCATTGAAATCAAAGCTGTACACCCATTTGGAGTGTATATCTATTTTTCATAAATGATGATAGAGAATTACACGTCTCATTAGGCCCCACAAATAGGAGGAAAATAATATAGGAACCTCTGAACTTTAGCTTTTTTTTAAATAAATTTTTGAACTTTAAATTTTATTAAATATTCATATATAGTCTGTTTTATTGCGTTCCTTGTATATAATATAATAAAGCTTCAAAAATATAAAAAATAATTATTTTTACTATTATAATATATTAAAAAATATATAATAAAATAGAAACTAAAAGTAGGTTCCCTCTATTTTCAATTTTATGCTTAATTATAAAAACTAAAAGAAAAAAAAAAAAAAAAAGGAGTTTCTTTATATTTTAAAGTATTATAAGTTTATGCGACATCAAAACGTCTGTATAATTCATAATTTTGATTGACAAAAAAAAATGAAAAAAAGACTTATTGAACGTGTTTTATCACAAATCTTTTAGATAAGCCCCTCACAATTGAAAGAATTTAAATTCAATAATATTATAGATACACATTAAGAGAGTATGCCTTTTGTATTTTCGAAAGTACGGAGGTTCTGTAAATTATTTTCAAAGATAAGATATTTGATTCGATGATTGATTCCGTTATATATGATCTACGCTATTATAACTATTTAAAAATTAAATTTTATAATTTTTCAACGTTATTTATCAAGTAATAACAAAAATTTAAAAATGACTATTTTAACGGACGATATAGTACGTTATAAGTTTAACGGTGTACAACAATCAAAATTACGTAAAACTTTAATAACAAATTATATTTAATATTAAAAGTAAGATTAAAATTTTTGATTTGAAATTTAATTTTTAAATTATTATTTTTTATGAAATTTTTATTTTTAATCGTTTATTTTAGAGTTACTCATTCACTAAACAAATAAAATCTAAAAAATTATAAAATTTAATTTTTAAATAATTTAAATATTAAAGATCAAATCTAACAAAACTAATAATTAAAACAGATATTTTATTATTAAAAATAAATTATAAATAAGAAGATCTTCATATTTTTGAAATTATAGAAGCCTAACCCCCACATTAATAGGTACATAGGTGTTACATCACATACCAAACTCAATAATGTACCACTTCTAAGTTAGAAAAAAATAACAATCAAAATTATGTTTTTGACAAATAATCTCCATGGAACCTTTGGATCTTTCTCTGACTCTCTCTCTCTTTTCTCTCTCCAAGCATACAAATCAGATAGGGACAATGACCCACCTCTCTCTCTCTCTCTCCTCTCTTACTATTAGAGATGTACATATCAAATTAATCACAGAACTAGTTACTCACCAATCGCTTTCTCTCTTAAACTAGTTCTCATATCCTGCCACAATGCTAATCTCTTTTTCTTAAACTAGTTCTCATATACTGCCACAATGCTTAATTTGTATTCTTGTTCTGAAAAAAGAACTTAGAACTTAATTTCTTTCCCTCTGATAACCAACCACCTCTATTAAATTCATATGTAGACAAAAAAGCCACCTTTGTGGAATGCAGCATTGCTTTTGTCCTCTTTCACATTTGTCCTGCATTTTACAGGATATATATTGTATTAATAATTCCTATGCAATCCTGATATTGCAATGTGGTCCCAAGATTTCCACAAATATTATATTCTATTTTCTTATTTTTGAAAAAAATAATAAAGTTAATTTGTTTTTATAGGATACATTGTTTGGATTAACCTGAAAAGAAAAAATTATTGCTTTACAGCAATATCTAATTAAATATTTAAATAAAAGTAAGGAAATCAAGTGGCACTATCAGAATAATACAAGAACTTGCTAGTTTGTAGTTTGTACCACCACCTCTCTCTTCTCTCTCAGTTTTTGCATCTTTCTCTAAAGAGAGTAATAAGTTATCCAAGATGAAGAAGGAGATGAGCAGACTTCAACCTCTAATATCTTTTCTTGTGGGGGCAGCCATGGCTGCTGCGCTGATACTCTTCTACCTCTCGGCTGATTCGAGACGACGACCGATCCAGATAGCGACTTGAATTAATGCCAGTACTTCAACGGCTTCTGCTGATCAAGTTGATGAAACAAGCATGGCTCCTCCTACTGAAGAGATACTAGTAACCAATCCAAATAAGATGGTTTTGTTTCGGTTTCATTGGTTTTCAATTTGGTTTTGTTTTTATTTTTGTAAATTTGAAGGATTCATAAACTGCATACGATCTTGAGCTTAGACCAATTAGCTAAAACCAAACCAAAACGATCGAATTGGGCTCAATTTGGATTGATTTGATTTGATTTGATTCGATTCGGGTCAGTTTACAGATTCACGAAACTAAAAATTTCGATTTGGTTAGAATTGTTACTCGAAATCGAATCGAACTGATTACATCACCTGATCATATTTGGTTAGAATTGTTCTCACAATTTATAGTTCAAACTCTGCTTCTGCCTCAGAGTTTTGGTTTTGAGTAATGAAGGTCAAATGACAACCAACCATAATTGCATCAGCACTACACAACATCACAAGATCTGGGCCAGCTGCTGAAGAACGCTGCGATGGACGACCGCACGGTGATCGTGACCTCGATCAACGAGGCGTGGGCCGCGCCAAACTCCCTCCTCGAGAGCTTCCGCGAAGGCGAAGAGATACAGCATCTCCTAGACCATGTCCTCATTGTGGCAATGGATCCAAAGGCATTTGAGAGGTGCAAGTCACTGCACACTCATTGCTACTTCCTGCAGAAGCGCGGGCGGCGTCGACTACAAGTCGGAGAAGGTCTACATGACCAAAGACTACCTTGACATGATGTGGGGCAGGAACAAGTTCCAGCAAACGATTCTCGAGCTCGGCTACAACTTTCTTTTCACGGTACTACGCGACGATCTTACACTTGGAAAATAGGAGGGCTCACATCCTGCTGCTGCTGCTGCTGCTGCTGCTGCTGCTCTCTGAATGTTGCTGCTGCTGCTGCTGCTGCTGCTGCTCTCTGAATGTAGTTGTCTTTGTGCTAATTGCTTGTTATAGGATGTAGACATACTGTGGTTTCGGAATCCGATGAGACACATCGCGGTGGCCTCTGACATCGCGATATTGAGCGATTTCTTCGTGGGGGACCCCGACAGTCTGGTGAACTTCCCCGATGGAGGGTTCCTCTACGTCAGGTCCTGCGAAAAGACGGTCGAGTTCTACAAGAACTGGCAGCTGTGTAGAGACAAATATCCGGGCAAGCATGAGCAGAATGTGTTCAATCAGATAAAAGGCGAGTTATCGGTCCGGCTGAAAGTGAAGATACTACAATTCTTGGACACTGCTTTCTGCGGTGGATTCTGCCAGCTCGAGAAAGATCTGAACAGGGTCTGCACCATGCACGCCAACTGCTGCGTCGGCCTCGCCAGCAAGCTGCATGATCTGAGGAGTGTTCTTGAGGACTGGAACAAGTACAGGGCTGGTTCTTTGGCAGAGAGAATGATGTGGAGGTTTCAGTGGACAGTTCCTGGAATATGTATTCATTGATTCTTTTTTCAAACTCTTTCGGATTGTAACAAACTTTATTTGTAATTTTTTTTAATATATATATATAGAGAGAGAGAGAGAGAGATGGGCTGGAATGCTATTGATAGCACCAGCCCAACTTTGCCACCCATTTTGTAGTCATTGGATCGCATTGAGATTCGTGAAGGCTCTTTAATTAAAAAGAAAAACTTTTTATATTTTACTTTTTCTTTTTACTTTTAATAAATTTTATAAGATCAGATATTCGAGCCAGAATTAATAATAATAATAATAATAATAATAATAATAATAATAATAATAATAGAAATAAATATCAGCTTGTTAAATCGGTTGCAGATGTAAATTTACCATATTACCCTTACAAAATCAAAAGATTAGGATAAATATCAAAAGTTACACTTTATAAACTAGATTTATATATTGATATATATATATATATTAACTTAGTTGATATTTACAAAACCCCTCTCTTTTTTTTTTTTCCTTTTTTTAAAAAATTTCTAAGGAGAAGCAAATTAAGAAGATGATGAGCAACATGATGAACAACATTCGCCCATTTATTTTCTTTTTACTTGGTGCCTCATTTGCCACTTTTTTTATACTCTTTTATCTATCTTTGAAAACAGTAGGAGGAGAAAAAGATTTGGATTTATTGCTTTTGAGGAAGAGAGAGAACACCACTCATGAAAAGCTTATTAATGAGACCATCATGGGTCTCACCCAAGAGGTAATTAATCACTCATTTTAATTTTTTAACTTTTTTTTTCTTTTCATAATTAATGATTTTACTTCTTGTTTATTTTATATATAAATAGTTCTGTATCGAATAATTAATAAAAGAATAAATGATGGATACATATTTATAAACTCAGATCTAATAGGTTTGAGTGTTCAAATTAAATATGCATTATGATTTTTTTCTTTTTCTTTTTCTTTTTCTTTTCTTTTTCTTTTTTTTTTTTTTTTTGTAAAAGTAACATTGAAAAGCGAACCTAATACATTTGAATATTAGAAAAAAATTGAGGTATGTGGATTTTTTATATTTTTTTAAAGATCAACAATTTGTGATTGTTCATGCATGGTTCGTGTTTCATAAGTTTGTTTTGATTACTTCAGTTTTGATAGCTATGATTAGATAAGTTCGATACAAAAATAATTATTTGCAAAAAAAAAAAAAAATTATATATTTTTTTCATTTGAAATAAATAATCACGATATATTTTTTATGACGATAAAAAATACGTATCCTTATATACTTTTGTCCTATTTCTATTTTTCATTTTACTTATTCTCAACAAATAAAACTTAATTGGCTTGTTTGGCAATGAAACTAATTTGATATATAATTAATTTATTATAATATGCACCATGTAATATGTTAGATGTGATTCAAAATCAGAATCGCTTCGATTTTGAATTTCTGGTTCGTCGATGGCTTCACGGTGCGACAACAAATTTAATAAATTTTTTTAGAAAGAATGATGGAAGAGGAGGGTACGGATCCGATCCGCTAAAGAAAAAAAATTTTAATTTTCTTTTTTATTTGCCCTAGAGAGATCGAGCGATTTTGTACGATAAAGAATTTTTGTATTTTCTCTTTTCTATATAATGAAATCTCTCTTCTTTCGCCCGTAATTTTTTTCTACAAAAAAAATTTTACGTAAATCTGTGTGTTATCTCTCTGTCGTGCAATTTTGAATTTAATTTTTATCGTGATGTCAATTAATTTTGTTTAGTTTGTGCGCTCGTTGCTAATATAATATAATACGATCAGCCAAATAATATTTTGAAGTGGCCTTTTAAATTTAACCTTTTTAGCTTTTCATTTGTTTCTTCTATTTGAATGTGTGCATAATGCATGATTGATCTTTGTACTATTTGTACTATTAATAACTGTAAGAGCCATTAAATTTAATAAAACTCTTTGGTGTAACAAATTGAGCATAATATTTTACAAATCATATGGTGTGGAATTATATATATATATATATATATATATATATATATATATATATATCTTCAAACTTATAAATATGTTTAATGCCACTCTTCTAGCTAAATATTTTGTAACTGCAGGTTGCATATCAAGATTTGGGTCCATTGCTACAAAAAGCAGCAATGGATGATAAAACAGTGATACTAACCACAGTAAACGAAGCATTCGCTGCGCCGAACTCTCTCCTCGACCTCTTCCTCGAGAGCTTCCGCGTCGGGGAAGGGATTAAACATCTCCTCGACCACTTGATCGTCGTGGCGATGGACTCGAAGGCGTTCGACCGGTGCACGTCGGTGCACCGTCACTGCTTCTTCCACAAGATAAACGGCACCGACTTCACCTCCGAGAAGGTGTTCATGACCCGAGGCTACATCGAGATCGTCTGGAGCAAGCTCAGGCTTCAGCGGCGAATTCTCGAGCTAGGTTACAATTTTCTTTTCACGGTATGTCGTTCCATCTCAATCGATATTCATGTTATTGCTTATTTGTTGAATAAGATATATATCATAGATTTATACTCATCAGAATAGCTTAACACGTACACTCTTCTGTTTTCAGGTAGAAATATATTACTTCAATTTACTTATCTCTTTTCCTTATCTATATGCCACAAAAACACCAAAACATGCATGAAAAATTAAAATTAGTATAAAAACATTTTAAGTCCAAATGAATTAGTGTGTTTTAAATGTAGGTTTGAACGATTAAATTGAATCGACGAAGACCAAGATTCTTAGCTATATTTCTAAGAAAATAGTAGAGATCATTAGTTAATTAGTTGTATCAATTATTCAACTTTACATTCTATAGAGTTAATGCATGTTTTCAATGTGAAATTTGTATATATCTTTAAATTGAAATGTTTATAGTCAAACTACAACAACACTAAAAATCAATAAAGAGAATAGTAACATAGAGTTTTTTTTCTTTTTTTTTTTTTTTTTCTCCCAAGTACTTTTCAAAAAATCAACCAGTAATTTACCGCCGCAAAAAAAATGCGTCACTAAAATATATTACGACGCTTTAAAATATTACAAAATTAAAAATAATAATAAAATTTATTATTTAATAAATTAGTTTAATACAATAAAAAATTTATATAAGGCACTTTTAAAGTATTGATATTTATTATATTATAGACACGTTTGAAAATGTTTTCTTCGCACGTGTCGCACTCCCTATGACCAGGATGGGTGAAAGTAGTTTGGATAAAATTGAATTCAACACTAGATTAAATTCCATAGGATATAAATATAAATGCCAAAATTTGTATCAAATTTATATTCAAATAAATTATAGATACTGATTCCATACTTTTCACCCCTATGAGAAAAGGGGAGATGTTAATATATATTGTACACAAATAAAAAAGGTTTTTTATCAAATTATTTGTTTATTTTATCATGAGTTTCCATATTAAAATTCAAAGGCAAACATAAAACTTTAACTGCATTGTGTTTTCGCTCTTATTCTAATTCATATTTATATATATAATATCTAAATACAAATTCCATCCAAATATATATATATATATATATATATATATATATATATATATATATATATATATATATATATATATATATATATATGTTTTTAGTTGATATAGTAATAAAAGAGCTCTGCTACTTCTACATTTAAAATTGGATATAGATTTTACACTCCATCTATCTAAGGGTGGGTGCTTCTCTACCCATCACTTCGAAATGATGAGTAAAATTTATTTTATCCTAGAATGAATGGGATGTAAGATGTACACTCAAAATTGAGTGTACAGTTAGCATTTACCGTAATAAAAACCTTAGCATTCCATGTATATTCTTATCCAGATTGGCTCTGATAACGACTAATGTTACATTTTAGGATGTGGACATCTTATGGTTCAGAGATCCGCGCCGTCACATCAGCATCGACGCCGACCTCACGACGTCGAGCGACCGGTTTTTCGGGAACCCCGACGACCTCGGGAACTGGCCTAACACCGGGCTGTTCTACGTAAAATCGACGGAAAGGAACGTCGCAATGCTCAAGTACTGGGACGAAGCGCGGGGCCGGTTTCCGCCGAACCACGAGCAGAACGTGTTCGACCGGATCAAGGGAGAGCTCGTCGGCAGGCTCGGAGTGAAGATCCGGTTCGTCGACACCGCGTTCTGCGCCGGATTCTGCCAGTACGGAAAGGATCTGAACAAGATCTGCACCATGCACGCAAACTGCTGCATCACACTCCAGAAAAAGCTCCAGGATCTGACACGCATTCTGGAGGATTGGAAGAATTTTACCTCTCTATCACCGCACGAGAAGAGAAACGGACTCGTCAAATGGAGGGTTCCTGGTACATGCATACGTTAAATTAAAGCAAAAATTTATATGTAAATATATGCATGATTGGTCCTTAATTGGTACTTTTCATAAAAATTAGTCCCGCAAGGTAAGCTTATTTGAATCTACTGTCGATCTTTTAATATTTTAATTTTTTTTGGCTCTTTTTTAATGGTTAGGGACTGAATTGTTTAAGTTGAAGAAAGTGTAGAGACCAAATTGCCATATATGGATAAGAGAGGGACCACCCATACATTTTATCCAAGATTAATTAATTATATGTGTTACTCACAAAGTTGTATTAAGGTAGGGTTTTGATGATTGTTTACTTTACTAATGACCTTCTTATTTATTTATTTGCTTGATTAGAAGTGTCATAAATAAAAAAAGTTTTTTTTTTTTTTTTCTTTTTGTCTTAATTTGAATACAATAAATAAGTAGCAAAAATCATGCAATAATTTGTATAATTGATTTATGTATTCCTAAAAATTATCGAAAATATTAATTAATTGCTGTTAATCTAATTTAATTTGGTAAGTTAATTCTGCTAATTTTCTGCTAATTTTCTATTAGAAGATGAAACGTAAAAGCTTAATTCTGCTAATTTTATATTAGAAGATGAAACGTGCATGTGAAGCATCTACAAATATTATATTCTTATAATTAAATTCAGCACAAGTTGCATGGTTTTAATTGGTAAAATCTCAAAAAAAAAAAAAAAAAAAAAAAAAAAAAACTATTCTATTCCAATATAAAATTAATAATGTATAAAATAATGATCCAACTACCATGAGCCAACAACTACATGCCATTATATAATTAATCTTCTTTGTGAATCCTATGATATTAATCTTCTTTGTGAATCCTATGATTTGATCAATCTTGAACACTTCCACTTTTCTAGTAAAATATTCTATAACAGAGAAACGCGTAGATTGAACACTTCTCACTTTTCTAGTCAAATATTACAGAGAAACGTGAGACAACCTGAGCACTGTGTTCATTCAATATATATATATATATATATATATATATATATATATATATATATAATATACAACTACATCTACCAAACTACATATTTAACACATATATACAAAGTTAATTGGTGTCCACAATAGTTTACTCTTTCTACATTTATTGGGGGGAGTTGAGATACATGTAATTGGCTTCTTCTTCTCTCTCTCTCTCTCTCTCTCTCTCTCTCTTTCTATCTCTGATCCTTCCTTCCTTTGGAAACAAAAATATGAAGAGCAACAGCAGCATCAAGCAGGTTCAACCAGCAGTGATATTTCTGCTTGGGGCAGCTTTTGCTAGCATCTGCATCCTGCTCATCTTCTTCTCTGCAGATCCAGGAGGAAGATCATTGCAGGTCTCACATCTCAGGAATGGGCCCAGTAAGTTGCCTGCACTGGATCACAAGCCTAAAGATGCTATTAAGGTGGATTGTGATCATCCAGAGCCCATCAAATCAAACAAGTCCCCTCTTGTTAACAAGGTAATAATGATCACAAACTTTTTTTTTCCATTATTTTTAGGCCCCACGTTGTTGAACACACCTGGATGAATTTCAAATTTATTTGTTATTTTCTGAGCTCAAGTATCAAATCGTTGCGTTCATTGAACGCAGTTGAATTGTGAAAAAAAGTAAGAAGATGTATTAAAGAAGAAATTTTAATTGTAGTTCATGATAACAATTCAGGTAAGTAATGTTTTAGTGATTTGAAAAGAGTATTTGATTTCACATAATTTCACCTAAAAGGAAAAACAAATTACCCAAATTATTTATTTAAGGCCAAAATTTAGGGGGGGGGGGACTCTATTTGGTTGCATGTACAGTTGCACATAATATTAATTATGTTCCAGGAAAGGTAATATCTGGTGAAGAAATTAATTAAACAGAGATGTAGAGAATCAAGATGATGAAGATGAGAAATTATTTCACTCGCTCTCTACTTTTCGCATCTGTATCCTAAATCCAAAATCAAATAAATAAAATATATTTATCGTATTTTACTGATCATACCTGATGCAATTAAATAAAAATTTGATGATGATAAAAAAAAAAAAAAAAAAAAAAAAAAAAAACATAATTTAACATATTTTAAAAAGTCTAAAAAATAAATGATGGGGAAAAATATATTTTTTAATTATAAAATATCAGTGCTCAAACTTTATGACTTTTAATCTATAAAGATTCGAATATATTTTGATAAATTAGGATGTGACCCGCGAGTTGTACGTACGATAAAGATTTAAAGAAAATGGGTGGGCATTAAAAATTATTTTTTTAATATACCATAATTTTCTAGAAAGATCTCTATTATTGGATTGAGAGTTGGTGGAGACAACTCATTATTAAGGTTGCTAAAGTATAATTAAAATTATCTAATATTTCGTTTGGACTGGGCGGTGAGTATTAAAAAATTGGTATTATCGTTAATTATTAATCTTAAAAATTTAAGATTCACTTAAAGCGTATAAATACAGTGTTCATGGATCTCGATTGTGATTCAGTCTAATCAATCTCTCGTCACTTCGAATATGGCTCGATCCGATTCAGTCTTCCTTCATTCCGAACGTTACTCAATCCAATCTGACCTTCCGCCATACAATAAGAATAATATGCTGGCGCATTTAAACCCACATGAGCTAAAGAGCCGAGATTCAAATATGAGGTTCAAAAAATTTTGGGTTTATTCGGGCTTATTCGAATTCGGCCCGAGTCCGACCCAAAGCCCAAAACAGTGAGTGTATTGAGAGCCCGCGTGCAAACACATTAACACATATTTAGGAGGCGTTTGGTTCGCGCTATAATGAATTATGAAGAATTCATTGTAGATTGCTATTTTGATGCAATACCAACAAAATCAGGCTTTTCCAACAACACTTCATGTTATAACAAAAGCGGAAAAGATCTATTTCGTTGGGCACGAAAATATTAAAAAAAAATCGAGAAAGAGAGAAGAAAAATAAAGCACATAATATTTACGTGGTTCGGCCACTGGCCTACGTCCACGGGCGAAGACGGAGCGGAGACTTCCATTATAATCAAAGTGGTGTACAAAATATGCCTCTCTCACAAAATTCTAATTCCAAAATACACCCATACTCCTTCTCATCCGCCGCACCAAATAAATGGAATAATGGTATATTTATAATAGTGGCTAAATCCTAATACAATTAGGAATACAAATCCACTAAGATTAGGAATATTCTTAATAAGATTAGGCATAATCCAAACTTATCTTAATTAGATAAGCTAAACAGAATAGGGTTAGAAAACCTTTCGGTTCTAGAATTCGAGACATATCTAACACTTCATGCTTCAATTCTCACCAGACGATAACTCACGAAGAGCAAGACATAGAAGAGTTGGCGAGGAGAGCAACAATGGATGACAGAACAGTGCTGATGACAGCAGTAAACGAAGCCTGGGCGGCGCCAAACTCGCTTCTCGATGCGTTCTTCGAGAGCTTCCGGATTGGCGAGAATGTGAAGCATTTGGTGAAGCATATCATAATCGTCGCGCTGGACGCAAAGGCGTTCGAGCGGTGCAAGTCGGTGCACCCGTACTGCTACTTCCTCAAACCGCAAGGCCTCGACTTGTCGGCCGAGAAGAGCTACATGACCAAAGATTATCTTGATCTGGTGTGGAGCAAGATCAAGCTGCAGCAGCGTATTCTCGAGCTCGGTTACAACTTACTTTTTACGGTATGTTGAATTCTGAGAAATGATCAGAAAGTAGTTTCTAACATTAATTTGCAGTACAAAAAGAAATTTTTATGAAAACAACCATAAATTTGTTAAAAATTTAGTCTCTTAAGTCGAAGCCAATCTTAAGAGACTAAATTTGCAGTCAATTAATTTTGTAATTGTTGGCTATTTATTTATGGGTTAAAATAGACCCAACTTCCTGCCCCGTGACAATAGGCCCAGGAGACTAATAAGTTGAGTTGGGTGAGCCCAATAAGTTGAGTGGGGCTGCGGTCCACAATAGACCTAACGGCAAGAGGCCCAACAATAAACCTAATGTCCAGGTCGGTTGAGTCCGGTCGAAACCCGTGGGCGCTGTGTCTGTACGCTTTAAGTGAATTGGTTGCGTATTTCTAACAGCTCGAGCTTTTGAAATTAATGATTAGCGCCAACGATCCGACAGTAATAAGATCAGTGTTGCTGCACTGCAGGATGTGGACATCGCCTGGTTCCGGAATCCCCTCGAGCACATAACTCTGGCGGCGGACATATCGACGTCCAGCGACTTCTACTTCGGGAACCCCCACGCCCTCGGCAACTACCCGAACACAGGGTTCATCTACTTCAAGTCATGCAAGAAGAACATCGAGGTGATGCAGTACTGGCACGACTCGCGCAAGCGGTGGCCGCAGAACCACGACCAGTTCGTGTTCAACGAGATCAAGCACGAGCTCGTCGACAAGCTCGGAGTGCAGATCAAGTTCCTCGACACCAAATACATCAGCGGGTTCTGCCAGCTCGGCAAGGATCTGAACAATATCTGCACCGTGCATGCTACCTGCTGCATTGGGCTCCACAACAAGCTCTACGATCTGCGAGGTGTTATCGAAGATTGGAAGAATTATACGTCTCATCCTGTGTGGCAGAGGCAGATCGGCAACCTGAAATGGAGACTCCCAGGTAGATGCATACACTAAGAACATAGATATTTATGTCAGATTACTTGTCAGAAAAAAAATATATATATTTGAATTCAAATTCAATTTGTCATTTATAATTTAAATTCTCTCTAAGAATTGTGAGTGAAAAGAGGGTGTGTAATGATGGTTTCTTTCAAAATCAGAACCAAAATTAAGACCTGTTTCGGATTTAAAAAAAATACACCACTAATTAATTGAATGCTGCATTTTATTTAGGTGTATTGTGTTGATTTTTTTTTTTTTTTGTTTTATATTTTTGTGTGCTTAATCTAGTAATATATTAAGTAGAGAGTCTATAATTTATTAGTATAATTTTTTAGTTGACCTTTTTTTTTAAAAAAAAAAAAAAAAAAAAAAAAAAAAAACTATGTGAAAAGAGTTATTAAGCTAATTGTTGGCAGATGCTGCACCAGTTGTCGGTAGAAATATGAGTTTCACCACATAATTAAGACAATAATATTTAAATAAAAAAAAATTCACATATAATGGATAAGTCATTATTGTCTAGACCTAGTCTACCACCATATAATTAGAAAAGAGAATGAAAAGTTTTCTCTCTCTCTCTCTCTCTCTCTCTCTCTCTCTCTCTATATATATATATATATAGTCGGGCTATTATGCTCTTATGAGTACGGCCGACTTCATATTCATAAGTTATTTTCGATGATAGAGTTTTCGAATTGATGATCCATACCATTAAATATGATTTGAAGTATTTAAAATTTTTAAAAACTAAATTTTATAATTTTGATATATTTATCTTACGATCAAAATATCTCAAAATTAATTAACTATTTTTACCGGCTAGTATAAAATGCTTGTTAGTTTAACAGTATAAAGAATCGGAATAAATTGAATTTTTGATAGTAAACTTTTATTCACTATTTAGATATAGATCTATAACTCCGATCTTAAATTAAAGAATTATATCCTCTATTTTTAGGAGGTTGTTCGATTTTGACCGTTTATTTTATACTCATTTAATGAATTTTAATATAATTTCAAAAATTACAAAATTTAGTTTCTATGAGTTTAAAATGCTCTACATTATATTTAACGGTATGGATCGTCGACTCAAAAGTTCCATTTTCGAAAATAACTTATAAGTACGAAAAAATCTATACTCATGAAAGTATAGTAGCCCTACTATATATATATATATATATATATATATATATATATATATATATATATATATATATATATATATATATATAATTAGGCTAGAATACTATCGATAGCACCAAGCCATTAGTGCTATCAAGTTTTTAGCCGTTGGATGAAAAAATATGCGTTTGGGATTATAGTGGTCCCCTAGGGTTTATTAGGTGGTTGGTTGAATAGTAAAAAATCTTAGGAGACCACTATAATCCCAACCGCATATCTTTTCATCCAACGGCTGAAAACTTGATAGCACCAATTGTTTGGTGCTATCGATAGTATTCTAGCCGAACTATATATATATATACACACACATAGTCTTGCTACTATATTTGTACAAGCACCAAGCAATTGGTGCTTGTAAGTTTTCTACTATTAGATCTACTCCTGTGATTAATTTTATCTCTTAGATCATTCTATTCTACCAACCACTCACTTGGGTAACCCAAGAGGCTCACTATTATTCTAACCACACATTTTTTCATCTAAGGGCTAAAACCTACAAGCACCAATGACTTGATACTTTAAAAGTATAGGAATTTTGATAGATCTAACGGTAGAAAATTTAGCACCAATTGTTTGATACTTGTATACTTGTATAAGCATAATAACTGAACTCTCTCTCTCTCTCTCTCTCTCTCTCTCTCTATATATATATATATATCTGGGTATATATAAGTGTACACCCCATGAGGGGTGTACATCCTACACCCCACCCCATCCTGAGATAGGATGAATTTCACTTGTCACATCGAAGTGACCGGTGAAAGAAGCTCCACCTCAGAATAGTGTGGGATGTAGGATGTACACCCCTTATGGGGTGTACACCTAGCAAAGCCATATATATATATATATATATGTGTAAAATTTGTGGAATATTTAAAGAAGGGATGGAAATAAGCAGATTACGAAATAATAATTTGGTAAATATGTGTAAAATTTATCTTACCTATGGATTATTTTTAATTGACTACTCAATCTGTCAATCTGTTTAATTTAACTCAATCAACCGTATTTTAACTTTAAAATTTGTGTGTCGTTTATCTTTACAAATTTAGTTAGTATACTTCGTACTGATTCTCACAATTATAAATTTATTAAAATAATAAATTAGCTTAAATGTTTAAGTCAAAGTATCACTGACTGATTTTTTTAAAAAAAAAAGTTTAAAAAGTTGAATAGTAAAAATTAAATTTTGAAAGTTGGAATAATAGATTCAAAATAGTTCATGATTCAAGTATGTTCGAGAGAAAGAAAGATGCATGTGTTGTACAATTCGTAGTACACCCCACCAACCATGAGACCAAGTACAACTCTTTATTTCTCATCTTATTTTCTTAAATCATGCCTAAAAATTAACTTGGTCAACTTAAATTGCACTCATATGTTGTCGTTAGTCCTACCAATTAACATTTGAATGTTGATCTTTTCCTTTCCTTAACCCCTTCTACTGATCGAGATTCCGTGGAGGGAACGCGATCGATCAACCGATCGATTTCTCAATCTTCTTTTTCGATGTCACCGTCGGTCATTATATATCCCTCTAATGCCGTGTTTGAGTTAACAAACTCAGCATCTTTTTACTTCCTTATCTTCCTATAGCTTCATCGAAAACCGACATGCGCGAATACTCAGCACTATGAAGTACCTGCACCACTACCACGTCTCCTTCCTCGTCGGGATTGCGACGACGACTGCTTGTTTGTTGCTCTTTCTGTCGGCAGATTTAGGCCAAAGATCGTCGCCTATTCTCTCGTCATCGCCGTCGGCTTCTAAAATTGCTCCAAATGTTGAAACTCTCGATAGAACAGAGTTTGCTTTGGCTAGCAAAGAGGCTAACACTACAAAGCAGGCTCAACATACTCAAAAGGTTAGTGGATTAATCTCCATTTTATTTTGGTTGGAATTTTTAATTTGAGTTGCATATTTTAGTTAGTTTAAATTAATTTTTTTTGTGAAATTTAACATTCAATAGAATAATAAAATTTCTAATTTAAGTGACTAAGATTTAAATACCACTCAAATAAATTAAATAATTAAATTATGTATCGACCGGTGATTACAAAAGTGCTATTTTATGTGCTTTTCTAAATCACTTAATTAACTTATTAAACTAGCATTTTAGATTGATTTAGCTTAACATTATGCTCTAAATTAATCCCAAAATTTTCAATGTCATAAAAAGATTATTTATATTTTTTATTCCTAATTACATTAGTAGCCAAAAGTGAGTATAAATCCTTTCACAGGAGAATGAGTTTTTGTTTCAAATAACACTTTAATTGTGCATGGGTCAAATTTTATTTATTTGTTTATTTTAAAGTTGTAATCCTCTAGAACTTCATAAAATTCTCCAAATATTATATTTAGGCCTATTTTTTTTTAAAAAAAAGAAAATGTGTAGAACTTACTTGAGCTATTGCTTCTTTTGAATTTCAATTCAATTACCCAATTTTTAAAAATTTTAATTTTGATATCCGAACATTAAATTTTTTCGATTTAAGACATTCTGATACAAACTCAAGGCTTATTACTTTAATATAATTATAATCATGTGAATTATATGAAATACACTAATCAGATACATGCAAATTTTGAAGTATGAGAGTCATTAAATAATTCGAATCAAATATATATATATATATATATATATATATATATATATATATATATATATATATCGGAAAATAAAAGTTTTTAAAAATTAAATAATTGGATCAAAACGGATCAACGTTCGTACAAGTTCTATACAATTTTATCTAAAAAAACATTATTCAAAAGGCCCTCTCCTAATCATAATGCATAAATAAATAATCCAAGTATGATGAGTTATAATTAAACTGCTTAATTACACTAATTAAATAAACTCAATTTTTACCCTTTTTATTATTATTATTATTATTAAATCTAAGGATGTGACATAACTATTGAAACTTGTTCTACCCAGAAGTTTTCGCTTGTTAAGTTTTGCACCAATTCTCTATACTTTTATTTTTATTATTTTATGTTTTGGGGTTAATTAGATCTAGATCTAAAATAGGAGAGAGAGAGTGTGTGTGTATTTTAATTCACCCTAATCACAACTTAATATTTTAGTTTATGCTTTGGATTAGGAACACACAAAATATATATAACAAAGTCAAATGGCTTGTTGGATCCAAACCCCTATGGATCCGATCCAAGAGGAGAAAAGCTTAATTAGAAAAGGAAAATATGGAATTATCTAAGTTTTATCTGAATTGCAATTTATCTTCTTCTTTTTTCTTTTTTTTTTTTTTAGAGAGAGAGAGAGAGAGAGAGAGAGAGAGAGAGAGAGAGAGAGAGAGAGAGAGAGAGAGAGAGAGAGCATATTATTTGTCTCGCCTATTTTTTTAAAAATAAATTTAGCCAGAAATGCAAAGTAATTAGGCTTTGAATTTGAAATCTCTAATACCAACCATCGAATTAAACGTGTTAAAAATTTGGTACTCGACATTATGCTGGATTTTGTGAATCTGCAATCCGTTTTGACACTGACTGTTATTAATCAGATACTTACTCCTCAAATCAAATTTTTATCATAAATCCGTCTTCTCGACGAAAAACTGGAACCGACACAATCAAAAAAAAAGAAAAAAAAAAAAAGGTGAAATAAGATTCATTAACCAAGTGAAAAATTACACCTAACTTTTATTCTACACAGAGTAGTTTCAACTCGAGTTTTCTTTCTAAATCTCTTTTATACACAGAATAATCTCAACTCGAGTCATCTTTCTAAATCTCTCTCAATCTCCTCTCATTTTCTATAAACTCAAAATTTTTTTTTTTTAATGCATTTATTGATCATACTATATGGGTATGGGTAAGATGTACCACCACCATACAAAAAAAATAATAACAACTATATGCTATATTTATAATTTGCATAAAAAAAATATACAAATTCTAATATAATTAGATTTACACTCTAATTAATATTTAAATCTTAATAAATTTATCACTAAAGATTTAAATAATAATCATAATCCAATTAGAATTCAACTACAAATCTAATTAAATCCTAACAAAACTCTCAGCCCACACTGCATTCAGAAATTATGGTTAGTTTAAATTCAATAATAATCTAATAATATTTTGATCAGCTTATCCTTTCCAACCAACACCCAACCAAATGTTGAATTTTGTTGCAGATACTGAGTTCCAAAAGCAAAAAATTCTAATTTAATATTGTTATAACAAAATAAAAAAATTGCGCCCGAAAATATCAGAAAAAGATAAATAAAAATAAAAAAATAAAAAATAGAATTATTTATATGGTTCGGCCATCGACTATGTTTACAGACGAAAAATATACAAATACTTTATTAATGCCCAAAACGAAAAACAAAATTATATCACTCTCAATACGAGCCAATTATCGCTATCACATCCACACTGATCAAAATGCACACCTTAATTAATCTCTAATGTACCACACGTCCTCTAATATGCATTAATTATATATATATATATATATATATATAGAGAGAGAGAGAGAGAGAGAGAGAGAGCTGCTAGGGGTACACCCACGCTCGGGGTGTATATCATACACCCCGCGACGTGGGCGGCCAGGATTGAATGAAATTTTTAAAACTTTTATTCTCACTCCCTCTTTCTCTCCATACCGGTACACTTTTTTGCGTACCGGTACAGTTTCTTCCGTACCGGTACTCTTTTAAATTTAAATATTTTTATATTTTATTTTATTTCAAAATTTATTATAAAATAAAATAAAAATATATAAACTGTAAATAAAATTAAATATTTTTTAAATTTAAATATTATAATTAAATTATCTTTTACAATTATTAATTATAAAATATATATTTAATTTTCAGATTATGTCTCCCTCTCATGGGACATTCTTGGCACTAGTATAATTTAAATTTTAACTTTGTAGAAAAATTTTAATTTAATTTTGTACAAATTTAGTTTTTTAATTTACATTTAATTTTTTAATTTAAATTCTAAATTTTTTTAAATTTTTTATTCATAATTATTTTAAAAAAAGAAACACAAATAAATAGAGAGTGACAATATCACCTCCATTAAGGGTGATAGGATGTAGTGTTTAATCCCGTCCCTCCATTAAGGGGTTTAGGATGTACACCCCTTAATGGAGAGTACTGGTAGCATTTTCCATATATATATATAGAAAAATACTAAATGTACATTTCAAATGGGGTGTACATCTTACACTCACCCTATCCTGAATTGGGGTGAATTTTACTCGTCATATCGATATGACGAGTAAATTAATACCCATTCCAGAATAAGGTGGGATGTAGAATGTAAGGATTTACACCTAGCATCCTCCGATGCTTGTAAGCTAAACCCATTATAATTAGAGTTGTACTATAAGATGCAACTTAGTAGAAGACCAATCCTATTATTCCATAGTATCAAGGCTTGGTTTGTAAGTTGAATAAAAGAAAATTAACTGTTTCAGAAATTAATATAAAATTAGAAACTAGCTGAAATTATTATAAAAAAGTGTTTGATTAGATATTACATTAGCTTCGGGGATAAGAAAAATTATGTTTGATTTGATAATGGAAAATAAAAAGAATAGAAAGTAGTAGTTGTATAAAATAACGAAATTTCCCTCAGCTATAATAATTTTTTAAATAAATAAAAATTTTACTTATATGATTTTAAATATTTGATTTAAGATATTTATTAAAATTTATATTTTATTTGTATATAAAAAAAATTTTAAAAAAAATAAAATTTTGAAATTTTATAAATTTTCAAAAATTCAAAATTTTGTACATAAAAATAATATAAATTTTAAAATTTTAAAAAATTTCGAAATTTTAAATTTATTAAAAATTAAAGTTAAAAATTTTAAAAGCTATAAAATTTAAAAATTCTCCACATTTAAATATTTATAAATATTAAAAATTTTAATTTTAATTGTCTCAAAAAATATATAAATTTTAAAATGTCTATAAAAAATTTATATAATTTTTTTTTAAAAAAAATTAAAAAATTAAATTTTAGATTTATTAAAAAATAAAGTTAAAAATTTTAAAATTTATTAAAATATAAAAAAATTAAATTTTAAATTTTATAAATTTAAATATCATAACATTTAATTTTTTTTAATTTAAATAAAAAAAAAAAAGTTCGCCACCAACGGGGGCAAGGAACTGCAGTTCCTCCCTTAATTCTCCTTATTCCGGATAAGGGGGGAACTGTATCCTTTATCCCTCTTATTCCGGATAAGAGGGATTCCCTCCATAGTTAATTCCAATAGAATTTATTATAATTAATTCAAATTTTATTTTGAGTTTGAAATGATTTGTGTCTAAAAATTTAAGACATATTTAACAAATACTTCTAATTCTATTGTAAATAGGAATGTCAATAAATAAGAATATTCGAAATTTTATCTGAATCCAAATTCGAAAAGAACGGATTTATCCGATGTTAAACGGATATGTATTCGAATACAGGTATAAAAAACAAAAATATGATGAATTTGGATTCGGATATGAATTTTGACTGTATCTTATCCGAATCCGAACCCGATCGGACTGAATTGATTTTATATTATATAATATATGTATATATAAATATTTAATATTATATTTAAATTTACATTTTAAAAATTTAGATTTAATGAAATATGTTTTGAAATATTATAAAGAAAAAATAAAAAATAATTATTTCGGATTCGAATTTGATAGCGGGATTCAGGTTCGGGCTCTTGAAAATCTGTCCCAATATTTGCAGCGAAGAACACCAAAATCTGGGGATCTACCAGGGCTACTAAAAAGAGCAGCTGCAGGCAACAACAAGACAATCCTGATGACATCAATAAACGAAGCATGGGCTGCTCCAAACTCCCTCCTAGACCTCTTCCTGGAAAGCTTCCGCCGTGGCGAGAACATTGCGCATCTCCTGAATCATCTAATCATCGTCGCGGTGGACTCGAAAGCGTACGACCGATGCCGCTCTATTCATCCTCTCTGCTACTACCTCAGCTCGGCGGACGCCATCGACTTCGCCTCAGAGCAAAGCTACATGAAAAAAAACTACTTGGAGATGATGTGGCGGAGGAATAAGTTCCAACAAAGTATTCTGGAGTTAGGGTACAACTTTATTTTCACGGTATAAGTTACTTGCCAACATATGTTACGAAATATTTTTAGTTTTCTAATTTGACTTTATATAAGTGTCAGAGTAGAAAGTTCTGAGTTTAAAAATAAAAAAAAACATTGCAGGATGTAGACATCCTGTGGTTCCGGAGCCCCTTCCAACACCTCTCGCCCTCCGTCGATCTCATCATGGCCTCCGATTTCTTCGTCGGTGATCCGAATTCCTTAGGAAACTACCCTAACGGTGGATTACTCTACGTAAAATCGTCACGAACCACAATCGCATTATACAAGCACTGGCGACGGGCGAGGGAGAGGTTTCCGAACATGCACGATCAGTACACTTTCGACAAGGTCAAGGGCGAGTTCGCGGCGTGCTGCGGTGCCAAGATCCAGTTCCTAGACACTGCTTATTTCGGCGGATTTTGTCAGCATGGGAAGGACCTGACCAAGATCTGCACCATGCACGCGAACTGCTGCGAGGGGCTCGAAAACAAGCTTTACGATCTACGAAATGTTCTCGAGGATTGGAAAACTTACAAAGCTCGAATACTCGAGGGAAAATTCGGCGATTTTTCGTGGAGAGTTCCAGGAAGATGCATACATTGAGAAGTTTATTCAATAACTTATACAGTGATAATTTATGTTTGTTTACGAAATTTTTTCTTTTTTACCATTTTTCGATTTAATATAATATATTGTTAGCTTGCTTTTAGTTTTTTGCTACCCAATGAATCTATTGAATTCTGAGAAAATAATTCAGACATTAAAATTGGTATTTATAAATCAAAATGTTGTATCAAACATGATGTTTGCGCATTTAAATACTTTTCTTATTGATTGATTTGAAATTATTCAAGCTTCTTTACATGTTCTTAATTATTATTATTATTGTTAATGTCATAACAATAATTATATTTCATCCATAAATTTTGAAAACTTTAATACTATAGTATAAGAAATATTCTGAAACAAAGAGGTATATTTTTCTGTTCGTTTGGAACCAGATATAAGGGGGATAAGGGGGTTATCCCCCATTTATACTCAAATAAAAAATAAGCCTTCGGAAATAGCTGTTCCATCCTATTCCGGAATAACCCAGGATTAGGAGGGGACAGATGTTCCAAGCAGCAGGTGGACCTGCAGCTTTTTTATTTTATTTTATTATTATTATTTTTTTAAAATTATAAGATATTTAAATTTATAAAACTTAAAATTTATTTTTTTTATTTTATAAATTTTAAAATTTTTAACTTACTTTTTAATAAATCTAAAAATTTATTTTTTTTTATTTTTTTAAATTTATTAATTTTAAAATTTTTAAATTTATACAATATTTTTATAATTTTTTTTAAATCTATAAAAATTTAAAAATTAAAATTTTTGCTATCTCTTTTGTAATTTTTTGAGACAATTAAATTAAAATTTTTAACATTTATAAATTTTTAATTTTAGAAATTTTTTAAATTTTATAGTTTTTAAAGTTTTTAAATATAATTTTTAATAAATTTACAACTTTATAAAATTTAAAAATTTATTAATTTTAAAATTTATACAAATTTTTAAATTTTTTATTTTAATTTTTAATAAATTTATTCTAAATTTTTAAAATTTTAAAATTTATACTAATTTTTATATAGAAAATTTTGAATTTTTAAAAATTTATAAAGTTTCAGAAACCAAAATTTTTTTAATAATTTTTTTATATATAAGTAAAATATAAATTTTAATAATTTTTTTTAATAAATATCTTAAATTAAATATTTAAAATTATATCAGTAAAATTTTTATCTTAAATTAAAATTTTAATCCTCTCTAATCTTTTTATTCCTCTTTAATTTATCAAACATAATTTTTCTTATCTCCGGTACAATTCTTATATTCAACCAAACACAAATTTACTTTAATTCATGCTTGTACCTAAATTTATACCTATCACAGAAATAACCAGTTTTTACTTATACCCGAATCAAACGCAGCCCTCGAGAACTAGACGGAACTAGACGGAACGGGTCAAACCGGATTGTTCTAGGTTGTTATGTAATAATCCGTTAAAATTATTTCTAGAAAAATTAAGAATAATTTTATTATTTAATTTATTTTATTAGATAAATAAATATATAAATATAAATATTATTTTTATAATAATATATTTATATTTAAATCTTATTGTATAATATAAATTAATTAAATTTGATATATTATTTATTTTTATTAAATATTATTATTTATATATTAATATTTAATTATTTTATTTTATATTAAGTTATATATATTAAATTATTTTTCATATATTATATATTTTTTTAAAAAATTATGTTGAAATTTATAGTATTATTAATTAAATTATTAATTAAAATTATAGCGATATTGCTAGTATTATATTTTATTCATTACATATATTATAAATAAATTATATAAATTAAATTATTATATAAAATAATTTTATATAAAATATACTGAAATAAATAAATTATTTTATTTTTTAGAATATATTTACATATTGTTATAAACTTTTTATCCAAGCGTTACTAAGAATATCTGCTAGAATATTTCTGAATGTATCCAAACACAAATTTACTGTTTTTCTAATATTTTCTGTTTTTAAAAATAATAAAAAATTTCTCTCAAAAATAAAAAAAAAAAATTATTCTTCTTACTGTTTTTTTAATATTTTCTATTTTCAAAAATAATAAAAAATTAGTCTTCAAAGTTTAGTTCTCGAATGAAATGCAACCTAAGAAATAGGATTTTGATTGGGACCCTTTACCTTTTTTTCGATTTTTTTGGAATTTAATTATTATAGTTACTTTAGTTAAAATATTTATTAAATTTAGTAGGCCTATTAGCTAGGAGGAGCTAATAATGGCATTTTTATTTGTTAAAAATTATTTAAAACTATTACATTTGATTAAGAAAATCGAGAAATTTGAATTTGACTAAGATTACTTAACTGTAAAATATCAAACATTTAAGAATGTCTCAATCAAAAATTTAAAAATTGACGGGTCTCCATGCATTTTAACAGAGCTCAAATAGGGTTCAAATGTAAAAGTAGCAATGTTTAAAGGGACTAATATGCAATATCAAAACAGTATAGGAGATATCCGTATATTTCACCGCAACCCAAAACCTAGGGTTTCCGCCGCCTATATAAAACCCGTCATCGACCAAGGTTTCTAGGGTTTCTCTCGCGTCGCAGCTACGAACGATCTCTCGCAATGGTAGGCTTGCTTCGGATTCCCCCAAAATCTCTCTATTCTCCTTCTCATTCATGGCGTTTTTGGATCTTTTCATACGCATCATCCTCGTTGTTTATTCGTTGTTGATCGCAGGTGAAGTACTCGAGGGAGCCCGCGAATCCCACCAAGTGTAAGATCCTTAGATCCCCTCACTGTTTCCGTTTTTGATGCTATTATCATCTTTTGATCCAGAATCAGTAGCATAATTTTTTAGGGTTCTTAATATCATTTTATATTGGTGATATTTCCTTCTTTTTTTTTTGGGTATTTGAGTTAGCATATTTAGTTAAATTACGTAAATTTTGTTAAATTTGATGTCTCTGTTAGTTACTTTGCTAAAAAGTGATGAAAATTGTGAAATTTAATGAAATCATCGTCTAACCTAGTGAAATTTCCTGTTTGATTGATTAAAATCAGTGAAATTTAAATATAAAATAAAATAAAAGCTCGAGGGATATCGATTTATAAAAAAAAGGTTGAGGAGCCCATGAGAGATTCTCATATATGTTTACCTCTTCTCAGTTGATTTAGTTGATATTTGTGGATCTGTTAATGGATTTGCTTGTAGATTTATGGGTAGTATCTGTAGAAATTTGGGTTTATTTTTTTTTCTTATTTGCTTTGGTTCTGATTTGCAGCCGCCAAGGCCATGGGCCGGGACTTGAGGGTTCACTTTAAGGTGAGAACTTGTTTCTCATTCTGATTGTAATTTCTCATCTTCCTCTTGCGAATGATTATGTTTGCTTTTAGTGAATATTTGTGTGCTTTTCTGGTAATGTACTTATCATTGAAGAGGCATGAGAGAGGACGTAGTTGTTTTCTTTTATGTGTTTTATACGCATCGAGCTCTGCACAATTATAGATTTATCCCTTTTCTTGTTGTTTCCTTTTCACTCTTTCAGATCTCTTTGTGATATCTATTTCCTCCAGCTCTAGGCTTTCCCATGCCTAACTGTTCTTTATTATATCTATCGGAAGTTCTAATATGATTATTATTTTCAAACTTTTCATGCCGTGTGCTGTTCCGTGTGTGGGCCCTTCTATGGTTTTGGTTGTTTACACGAGCTTTTCATACACAACGAACTTGCTAGAAATTGGTGATAAACTTAAGGTGTCGTTGGAATCTTGTGAATGTTGTTTATATAAGTTACTTTACCATCTTGTACTTGTTGTTCCAGAGCTTCCTATAGGCACTTTCCTTAAAATGTTGATAAGCTGAGCTGATTAAATGAGCCATTGCTTTCTTGTAACATGTCTTCTATTAGATGGTGAATTAGTCCACCAAAAAAATTTGAATCCAATTTCAGGATATTAAGTTCTTAGCAAGGAATTTTGTTTGTTTTTAGCTGAAGGTCTTTTGTGATACTTATTCGAATTTATTAATTTAATCGCTCTTAGACAACGGAAGTTATTTTGATTTAACTAGACTGCAACTACCTAAAGTAAAAAAGCAGGGTTCTGTTTTCTTAATGAACAGTTCTCTCGTAAACTTTAGGGAAATCATATACATTGTTATTGGGTGAACCTTTGTACAGTATGTGACAACAGGTTCAGTAAACAATGGAACATGTAGTTAAATTAAAGAAGTTTCTTTCTTTTTTCCTTTTGGTTTTTCTTTGACTTGATAGTATGAGTGTACACTTTATCCCATTGACTTGTAAGCAAATTGGTAGATATGTTCTCGTAAGCAAACTGACGGAAAAGGGCAAAGTGATGAAAACTGAAAGTTTAAGGGGTTTCAATATTTGAGCTTGACATAGTGGAAATCGTGATACTTGTAGAGGGTTTACTGCAATTTAGCCTATTGCTCAATGGCCAACAAATCTTAAAATGTATTTTTCGATGTCTGCAGAATACCCGTGAGACAGCTCATGCAATCAGGAAACTACCATTGGCAAAGGCTAAGAGGTACCTCGAGGACGTTGTTGCTCACAAGCAGGCCATTCCCTTCCGCAGGTTTTGCCGGGGTGTGGGCCGGACCGCGCAAGCAAAGTCCCGCCATTCAAATGGGCAGGGTCGCTGGCCTGCCAAATCTTGCAGGTTCATTTTGGACCTGTTGAAGAATGCCGAAAGCAATGCTGAAGTATGACACCTACTTTTATTCCCTTGTGTATTCTACACTAAGCATTCCCCTTTGTATATTTTAGGGGCCTTTAGATATACTTATTATCGCAAAATCATCCAGCTTACCCAGCTATATAGGTACCCCAAGTAAAAACTGACTTTTTGTTGGTAGTTTCTTACATAACTAGTCCAAGCTGTAAAGTGAATTTATTTTTTTATAAGAAGTTTATTAAGAGCGGCAGTTTTCTTACTACAACAGTGTAAGAAATTAAGGACATGTTTGGGATTTTGGGATGAGATTCCCTCCTAAGGCCCAAAACTTTACAAACGAAACATGCCCTTAGTTTTTGAAGAGTAAGAAACCCAAGTTTTTGTAGGAACAGGTGTGTAGATTTATATCTTCTATGTATTCAAAATGTGTTTTCTCCCACTTAATACTCAGGTGAAGGGTTTGGATGTCGATACTCTCTATATATCACACATCCAGGTGAACCAAGCCCAAAAGCAGAGGCGTCGCACGTATCGTGCTCATGGACGAATCAATCGTGAGTTTTTGCGCACACCCCCCCACCCCCCTCTTCTCTCTCTCTTTCTCTCCACACAAAAATATGGTGGATCTTCCTATGTTAATGTTAAGCAAACATCTATTCCTTTGTTTGTTGCAGCTTATATGTCATCTCCATGTCACATTGAGTTGATCTTGTCAGAGAAGGAAGAGCCGGTCAAGAAAGAGGTAATTTCACTAGTTTGTTTTTGATAGAATATCTGATTAGCCATCTTTTGGAGAAAATTTTCTCTCATATCGATGTTACATGAGCATAACGGAATCATACGCCTAAAAGTTCTTACCCATAAACTTTTAATATCAAATACCAAGCCATTTCTTTTCGTATCCGATAAATCATGCCTTTTGTACTGCAGCCGGAGACCCAGATCGCACCCAGGAAGACCAAGAACACTTAAGCCTTGCACGGTGAAGCCTCTTCCCAAGTTTTAGCAAATTTATGCATTAGTAGTAATTCCAGTTGATATGTTGGGCTCACTTTCCTCTCATTTGTTTTTAATTTTGAATTTTGAATTTTGAATTGATGTTGGTACCCATGCAATGAGAACTGTGGTGGGAATTAATGTGTTTTGCTGCGTTATATTTTCGTTTCGTCGAAGAAGTTTCGTTTATTTGATGTGATAGTTGAATGATAATTAAGACTTTATTTGTTTCTCTAAGCAATCATATTTGCTTACACAATGAAAACTTGTATTGCTGGGTTTTCCACATCAGTGACTAATCCTATGGCACAGAAGCATAATTTTTTTTTGGCATTTCATGCAAAGTTGATTACTTTTAAGAGGTGCATAGGCTCAAAAATGTAATCTTCAATTTGCATTCCTTGTAAATTCAAAAGCAGCAGTAGTTTGTACATGCCTTGTTCAGAGAAGCCATTTATTAATCACAGCAGAGTAAAAAAAAACTACATTTATCCTAAGAAGAGGACGGCAAAAAATAAAAATCCACCTTTATAATTCAAAAAATCGAAACAGGAATGTAGCATACATATATGTGGCTAACTATTACAAACTGCAGTCATCAGCAAGCCTGAGTAGTGAAGAAGATAAGTGGGAGAAAACACTGATCGCCACAACTGACTATCTATTGTTTTCTTAAACCTAAAATATACAGAACAGAATAAGCAATTATTCATGTAAAAGTGCAAAAAAAAAAAAATTATATTGATTTCTAAAAATAGTGACTTGAGAAGAAGGTGGAGAAAGCAGTAACATCTGCCCAACTTGGGAAGAGGCTCTTCAGTTTCTTTGTATTGTCGACGAGATACTGATCGAGAACGGCGAGATCCACCCTCAGCGGTTCCGAACTGTTAGCCTGTTTCAATTAGTAAATGATCTCAGCAAACTGTCTTAGAAGTCTCGAGTCGTCAAAAATATCAACACTGAGACTCATCTACATGGAGGATAAACATGAATGGAGGAAATACTTAATATTCCGTTAGATTTGAGAGATGAGATGAACACTACCTCCAACCAGAAAGTCCAATGTTCATCGCTACTTCCACTAAGTCTACATATGTATGATGGTGGGCCACCAGATATTGTTTGAGGTTCTGTCAGAAATTTATTAAAAAAAGAAAGAAAAATCAAAGTTATGATGTCGGAATCAGATATAGCTAACCAAAATAAAAGAGATAATACTCTAATCCACTACCTGCGAGTGTGGCATCGGCAAAAGACCAATTTGATAATGGGCCTGTAATGTTGAGGACCGAAGTCCAAATCTCTGATAATGACCTGTGACAACAACCAGAAAATAGAGCTCCTATGTGAATAACAGAAGCTTCTCGCGAGATTATTTCTGCTAGAAATTGAAAACAATATTGTTTGCAGATCTATACCCTAAATGAAGTTCGAGGTGCACTCTGCGATGTCCATTTGGAGAACTTGATATTGGCTCACCAATAGATAAGTAAGGGAAGTGTTTGTATTGCTCCAAAATATCATCAGGCTGTGCGGGGAACTTTAAGCTTCCAGAGAACAAGAAAGAGACAGGATACAATGCCTAACAAGGTAAAAATAATCTCATCAAATCATGGTGAGAAGCACAAACTAGGGTTATTCTAGTATGCTTTACTCCAAAAGCATTCCATTCCATTTTGTACATGTAGTCTTCTAAAGCTACAAATTAGCAATGTCAAAAGACTAGTCACCGTTTCTATAGCCAATTTAGCCACAAGAACAACAGATAAATATATAGTTAGGAATGTTAACAGTCTTGTAAGATAATTAAGGATCACATGGGTGAAGGAAATTCGAATACGTATTAATCTGACCCAATGTACTGCAAAGGCAACTTCGCTGAAAATTTTACTTAGTTATGCAAGTTGCAAAATGTTGAATAGTGAATAGTGTTCACTTACCACCCAGGAGCTTCTGTCGGAGTGGTACTTCTCTTCGTAAGATAACTCCGAATTAGACCTAAGAAACTTTGCAACTTCAGGTGCATTATTGAAAGTAAAAGCCAATGAGTTGGCATCAATTACGGAGAATTCATAGCTCGAGTCCACGACAGTATTGGCATCTACAGAATCCACCATCAGAACAAAGTTAAGAAAGCCTGCTAATAGAAATACTCGATGCTTATTAATGAAAAACATGGGCATGCACAGGCAGATAAAATTGGTGGTCCAGATCCTTTCATCACAAGCATGTAAATAGATCTGACTTGGGTCAGGTCCAATTAATTAGCCATGATAGACCTTACTGGCTGAGGGACCGTACCAATGGTACCTGGTCCCGGGCTGACCCAATAGCATCTAGATGAAGTGTGACGCCATAAAGAAAGAGCAAATGGAAGAGAAAAAAAACAAGAATTCTCAGAGCACAAACCTATAGTAACAAATTTGTGCTGAAGAACAACCCTTTTGGGTGCATCAGGACTGTAGGGAAAGAACTGCGACGATAGAGCCAAAGCAAGCATGATAACTTGCAACAAGAATTGTAGAATGGAAGACTTGGCCAACCATTGTCCAACAACAGGGAGTAATGGACCAAAACACCACCCTGTCACGAGTCCAACCACTGCTGCAACTGTGACATCAGGCACAAAATATCCTGCAATAGAGACCATTTATATAATACAATTTAGCTAAACTCCAGATTTAAAGTTTCGAAGGATAGCCACTATATATCGTAAGTCTCAAACTAGGAATTGTATTTAGCTAAACTCCAGAGTTAAAAGTTTTGAAGGACAGCCAATATATATCATAAGTCCCTAACTAGGAACAGGTAAGTATGTGATGTCTAGTATGCTGAACAATTGATGGAGGTATAATAGATCTATATATATATATCCAAATTTGAGAACAAAATAGGCATTAGCTAAAGAGGGAGAAAGAAGTAACTAACCATATGGCTGTGGAAGAGAACCCATCATCCCCATCTTTTCAATCAAAAATTGGACAAGAAACGCACCATAGTACACAGAATATGTGAGACACGGTATTAGAGGGATCACATATCCTGCTAGTGATCTGCAACCTTTCCTAATTAGTGTATGCTACTCAAAAAACGAAAGGAAAGAAACAAACAATACAAGCATGCATGTCCACAAAGTATACTAGCATATTTCTAAATCCTAACCATATAGATCATTTAATATACGCAAGGCAAATGCAACTATTAACATGCTTTTAAATACTTGATACTATTTTTCTGCTTTCATAAATTAGGTTTAACTAATAGTAGCATAAAGCAAAAGCTACTTTAAAATAACTTCAGCATCGTGATGAGTTAGCATTACTAGATGAATTGTATAGAATAGAAGTAAAATATTGATGCCTTAGCATCAGAAGTTAAACCCATAGTATACAATGTCTTATGGTACAATGATCAACCAAACTTACTGCATCTCTCTTAAGTACAGCAAATTACTATAGAAAGTGCCACGTAATAATTTAAATAATTCTTTGGTTGAAATAGAGCATGAAACATTTGAATATCAGTTTTCTATGAAGCAGACTACTTGATGGTGCCCTCCAATCAAATCCATAATCGCCAAATACATTAAATGAAATTTAGACTTTCACGAATGTTTAAAAACCAACTAATTAAGGAATTCACATCTTAAGGTAGTGCAAAATTTTCTCCTTATAAAAAATTTGAGGACAAATCATTTAAAACTTTTGACCAATATCATAATTATGATTTTTTCCAACTACTACATTTATTCCCTTTAACTAATGTAAGGAAATTAAAATGTGATTAATTGTGCATTAAAATGTGATTAATGACGAAGAAACTAGTTCACTTTATGATGAAAGAAAAATTAGTTTTTTTTTGTGTGAAAAACAAGAGTACTTAGGGAATTATACCAAAAGCAATTCTATTCTCTTAGAATAAATTATAATAGCAAATTAGTGACAAGAACTATTAGATCTATTTGGGTCTGTGGTAGTACTTGAACGATCGATGGCCACAATGCTTACTACTTGTTCGATAGGACAACCATGATAGAAGCATAGATGCCGCTATGAAATACGTCAAGAATCCTCCACTCAAACCAGAAAGCAGATAGGCCTGTTAGAGATAAATGTTCACATAGTAGCTCAATTAGGCAAATGAACTAAAAACTACAAGTGCACTGAAATTTTAGATTAAAAAAAAATTGTGACCAAAATAAGAGAAAGAGAAAGCCAAGTATTGATACAACAAGCCCAAACTACAAGAAAATCACGCGTATCAGGATCTTCCATATAGATTAACTTGCAGCAGTTAGACAATAACGAGCTCAAGAATCTAAAAAAATACTCGGAACATCTAGTGCGAGAAAAAAAGGTATGGACCACATTTTTTTTTTGTACATGTCAGAGATCTTGTTGTTTATCTTGGACCTTTAAATGAACATTTATAATGATTAACACACTCTTTGATGACACTTGTCAACATAGTGATATGATTTATACTTTGATCCTTGTTGCTAAGATGAGTTCCATACATTGATAAAGGACAGACTGAAAGGATGTAAGAAAGAGTTGATGTACTAACCGTAGTTATAAACACATACAGCCCGAAAGCTCCCCAGAAGCATACTTCATCAGTAAGAGCCTACAAAGTTAGCAGCATGCAAATCAATTGGCATTACAACACAATCACATATTTAAATTTTAACAAAGATCAAAATTATGGAGTATATAATATTTTTTATTATCCAGGTAGCACTACGTGGAGTATAAAGTAACAAAAACAACTATGACCCCAAATATGGTGGCATTGCTTATGTTAGAAGAACTTTTTATTTAAGCAGATCAACAAAAACCAGTAGAGAACATTATATGTTAAATGAGAGTTTTCATCTGAAGCAATTCAAAGAGCAGTCTGAGAAAACCAAAGACCAGTTTTAACTAATACCAAGATAATAATACATGTATGAATTCCCAAAAAAATGTTGAGATACAAAACCTCTTTTGACTTGGCAAGGCGCGACACATCTTGAGATATTGAGAAGAAACCCCATATAGTCCTTGGAACTAATAAACCAACCAGAGAGCTTGGAACAAACATCAGGAATGCCAAATATGGATGAGCAAACCTGCATTATTTAAGTTATTACTATAAGGGTACAGATGGTCCAGCAGAAACAAAGTGAAAAGGACTTCAGCATGAACCCCCCACCAACACTAACTCGGCAGGGAGAGAGTGCACAGCTATCCCTTATTCTAGGAGAGGCTATTTACAAGACTTAAATCCACACCACTATACTGTGTGCAGACGTTAAGGCTCTTAACCATGTAACAGACAATCCCCCTTAAATGAATAAAAATGTCTACTAAGGAAGTGTAATTCTTTACCAATTCATTGCATGTCTCGAGAAAAGTAATCTTAGAACTGCAACTATTACTGGAGTGACAATTGCAAAAACGACACTAATAGCATGGAATATTATTCCTGAAAAAGAACAAGAAAGCAACAATAGTTAGACAGCATTTTAGAGTGCTAACTACATAGCTTACCCTACACATGTAATCTTTCTCATCAAGGACATAATAGAACATAGGCAAGGATTATTCAGAAGTTCATTTCAAAAAATGTACCTTTTATTAAGTCAAAGTAGGTTGCAAACCATGAGTGTAGAGTAATATTCGGAAGACGCAAAATAAATGGCAGGAGAAGGCAAATAACCAGTGGCAAACTGTGAAGTATTATAGATACTTCTCGTGAATAAAAAACCTGAAAAGCGAGAAATTGATTGCTAATTAGAATTTCAGTTTCTTACAATCATAAACAAAGCTTGTTACTAACTAATCATCTCCAGCTGATTGAAAACGAAAAGAGATATCTATGTGGAACACTGCAAAATTATCTATTCTCGTATTATCAAACATGGCCCTTCAAAATCTGAATTTTTGCATATGCCCTTGAGAAACATATGACTTGCACTTATCAAAAACCCCTCTTTAAAACTTTTTTGATAGATTAATACAAAGATAAGAGTACAAAAGAAACTGCATTTTGAGGGGTACATGAAAGTCAGGATTTTATAGAGTATAAATGTAAAAAAAATAAATGTGCAAGGATATATATATATGTAAAAACACCAAACAAATGTGTGAAATTTTCAATTACCATGAACCAAGTTAGGTAATCGAAAAAGACAGCTCGGTCATTTATTGTTTCAACTGTAGCAGCTTTAAGAGATCTTTCACTGGCATCCAGCACCATTGAAGAATTTGCAAGAGCCTTGATCAAGTTGAACAAATTCTCACCACGTGCTTGGATGCTGCCAGGTCTGGTAAACATATATGTCCAAACATCAAGGAAAGTAAATAAAATTACCAAGCTTACATATTATGCAGTGGAAAGAATCAACAAGAGATAGCAGCTCTAGTGCATACATAAGTTTCTCAACCGTATCATAAGAGGTATGATAGAAATAACCGCCAAGAACGAAGATGATATCAAGTCCCGGAATATTCCCATAATCTTTAGCAAAAATTCTGTAATCTGTATCACCTGGTATTATACCAAACATATCCTGCATTTGGATATTTAGTTACAAAGATAATACTGAATAAAATAGAAATATAAGAGTAAATGAATTTAGAAAACAGATGTGTATCAAGAAAAAGGTGAGGAGGTATGAGAAAAATGAGACAAGAATTGTAGACTATTAAAAGAATCAAGCAAGTATAAATTAACATTTATCACTTCTATTACAGTATACCCTTAGACGGGCTGTGCTGATCCTTGCTTGGCATGGCACGGCCAGCACAAGGCCACATGAGGGCACAGTGTCATGCCAACAGGCATGAAGGGCCTCTAGGTGGCATGTGCTAGCATGCTTTGGCACTGTTTCATTTTGGGATTATTTTTTCATCTAAATAAAGCTTTATATTATTGTTTTAAGATTTTTGGGTAGCAAAAATGATACTTGTAAGAGAAAAAAAATAATATAGAGAGACAACTGCAGAAAACAAAGCTATGAGGCATTATATAGATTATAATATACCAAAAGTACCGCAACATTCACATGAAAAAGATAAGAGTGAATGAGGAACCTGTGCTACACTATTTGCCATCGGATACTTTGCAGATTGAGCATAAACTTGGGAAGGCCAAGAACCAGGTCCAGATTGACAAACTAGATCTGTTAATTAAAAGTTGTATTAACATATCAAGACATTATAACATATGAAATAAAAAGGTATATGAGAAGAAATGTTTTAGCAGCAGATTGTCTATCAAGTATTATAAGGCATAATAAATGTCCAAGAGAATCATCACAGGATATAGGGGGCATCAACTAATGCAGGCCACATTAATGCCATTAGCCAATATTCAACATTGTTGAAGAAACGTATGCAAATGCGGCACAGGTTAAAGATATGTTTAAGGATGGAAACCATCAGGTGAATCATTGCAATTAGAAGCACAACGGATAAATACCATAATTACAGTGGCCACCTGCCGGTTCATACAATTTAAACAGTCCAACAACTCGTCAAATGCTCAAATAATTTGCTGCTTCATAAGAAAAATTATAGAAAAACAACATTTGGACTACACTCAGTCCTCCAAGAATTTTATTCAACACTCTTGTCATATTGCAGCACTATTAGTCCTCGAACTATCTGACCAAGCAGATTGTTCATTTCTTTAGACTACCATATGATTATTGGAAAGCAAGCCATTGTTTAATTATGTTTGACACTAGTAGTGTAAAGTTTTAACAATTCATTATCAGATAAAAGAAGCAGCTTTACATGAAGCATACCAGGACCGCCAGTTCCAGATGCTTCAATATCAATAAAAGCACCAATTGTATTGCTCCATTTGTGTGTCTTCACAAACCCATGAGATCCCTTGGAATTTTACATCAGCATAACAGCAATCAGCACAGATAAGCTAAATCTCAAGTAAGATATATGCACACACACGTGCACGCGCACACACGCACACACGCACACAGCAGAGATTGTTCATGAAAGAAATAGAATAGTACCAAAAGAAAGAGTTCTTCAGCACCATTGAAAAGAAAAATCACAGGTCGAGGAGGAATCCACTTGGAATCAACAATAAGTCGTGCTAATTCAAGCATTGATGCTGGAAGACCAAAAATTAGAAGAACATTAAGTACTCAAAAGATTGGAGATTAATATTAAATGGAGGCTTATAACAGTGATGCTAGTGGCAAGGATGATCACCAACACAAGAACCACAATCCCCTGCACCAGGAGATCCAAGCGGACTGTCAAAATGTCCATTCACCAAAACAGATGGATCATGGTCTTCTGAAATATTTGATGAAATCCTGTAATTAATAGCTTTTCCTTTAGAAAAAAAGAAATACAAAATCACGTTTAATGGAACATATTTTTACAAAAACAAAGAGGGTTTAAAAAAGAGGTCTTCTATTCACTATTCAAAAGTAGCCATCACAAAGTTCTTCATGTTCGAGCTTGTAACGAACATGTTTACATCAGAAGAAAGACTCGTGGGATCCAGTCATTGACATGGATGCTACTTGCACGTTAATTGCCATGGCATTTATAATGGCAGAGTATGCCATCATTAACAGATTCACATAAAACGCATTCAACTTAACTGACAACAATTACCTCATAATAACATTCTTATGATTCCTATAGGCGAGAGTTACTCTATGGCGCAAAAACATCATGCTGAACGATCCGCTAACAAGGGTTTCTTCAACCTCTACTCTGTGACAACACAGCCAAAAGTCAATAATCAAGGTTAAGATTGACAAAACACTACAGTAAACAAAAAAGAGCAGAAATTTGGCAGTACTTTCAAGCACAACTCACTCAGTATGCTTATCTAATTAACACCGATAAGAGAGAGGTGCCGACTATACCAGTCGAATTCCCTCTTTACTCTTTTGGGTTAATTAACTGCATTTGAACTGATTTATTTTAGGGCATTGATCTTACAGTCTATATGTTTACCAGGTCAGTTTGGCAGCTGGAAACAAAAACATAGTTTTTTGTTTGTTTGATTGTTTCTTCTTTTTTTTACTATTTTGGATAAGGTTTTCGAAGAATTGTTTTCATGCACAAAAATAGGAAAACCAACTCACCAGTAACCAGCATATCCAATTGTACGTAATTAGAAACACAAAAAAGGAAAGGAAGGATTTAATTTCCCAGTCCCATGATCATCTCGACCAATTTCAAATATCCCTATCCCAATCCAAAATCCAAATCAAGCAGACCTGTAGCTCTCCCCCGCCCGCGCCGCGATTCCCTCGAGCTGCCCCCGTATGTACCTCGCCGCCTCCTCCAATCCCGGCCGTCCTTCCTGCATCAAGATCCACGCTTCAACCCCCGAAACCCATGAGAGGGAGATCACCGGAGGAGGAGGAGGAGGAGGAGGGAGGGATTATCAGTACCTGGCGACCGGGGATGTCGACGGTGAGGCGCCGGACGTGGTCGATGGCCCTGGCCTCGGAGAAGGCTTCGGGGGGCGCGTCGGCGCCGAGGGGGGCGACATGGCGCATGTAGAGGACGCGGTGGACGAGGAGGGACATGGCGCCGTACATGAGCGCGAGGGCGACGAGGCACGCGAACCCCCGCGCGTCTCTCCCCATCTCTCTCTCCCCCACTCTCTATCTAGGGTTAGGGTTAGGGTTAGGGTTTGTGATCGGAGAGGAGATCTGCAAGGAGACGAAATAGGAGAAGGGAGAAGTGAGAAAGAGAGAACCGGAGACGGCGACGGTGGAGTAGTCCTGAGCGAAATTTATTAATTTTATTAATTAACTAAAATAAAGGAAGGAAGGAAAGGGTAAAATGGATGGATGGTCCCTGTACTATCAATCTGTACGAACTTGCTACCATTATTTTTCTTTAATTTAATGTTATATATATATATATATATATATATATATATTTTTCTTTAACATAGTCCAGTACAACAATATTAAAATAGTCCACTTATTTTACCCTAATTAAAAGAAAAAAAAAGTTTCTAGAAGGCCTTAAAGAGATTTTTGCTATCTACATTCTACCCCTTAAAATATTGTTTATTTATAAATAAATAAATGAAGGAAAATTTATGAAAAAAAAAATCATAAAACAAAAGAATCAACCTTTTGAATTTTATGTGAAAATTTTAATATTTAGTGATTTTTTTTTTTTTATAAAGTTATCAAATTTAGTTTTGAAAAAATACTTATTTTGATTATAAGTTATAAATTATAATAATGATTTTATAGACATTGCTGTCACTTGGTCCAAAATATGGGTCAAAAACAGCAGGTCCTTGTGGATGCCAACAAGCTTTGGACAAAGTGTACGATGGTACCTGTACTACTTTAAAATTGTAAGCCGGTTTGTTCAATTTTTTTACTTTACTTTAATATTTTAGTACGAAACTTTTGCACGTATTTCATTCAGTCCCTAGATGTTAAGAAAAGTTTTGATTTTGCTATAAAACAGCCTTTGTAATTTTGTTTGGATTCAACTGAAGTTAGATAATTTACAAAAAAAAAAAAAAAAAAAAAAAAAGATAAATGTTTTCGCAATAAAAATCTAGAAAAGATAATATAGGCCAAAGTGTAAAGACCAATTTACAATATCAGGACTATATAGGGACTATCAATATATTTTGCTTTCAGGATAAAGTATAATATTTTATACCAGCAATGCTATTCGCATCCGAAATTGGATATACGATATACATCTCATTCATTCTTTAGTGAAATTTTTTTTTTCTGGTCATTTCGAAATGATCGATAAAATTTATTCTACCTCAGAATAGATGGGGTGTAAGATATATATCCGATTTTAAATATACAAAAAAAAATTTTTTTTAATATTCTATAATTTGCACTTAATATTGTTAATTTTGTTTAATAAGAGTTTTTTATGCTAAATTAGAAAATTAATAATAATACGGTAGTTAAGTGCAACTTTATGAAGTATGGGATGGTGAAGTCGAAAGTGCGAAACCACAAGGGGGAATTTGAAAATGTGCTACAGAATAAGGATTTGGTGAAGGGAGGAACCTGGGGAGGTGGAATTGAGGGAAAAGGACTTGTGGGTTTTGTTGAATAATTCCATGCGATCCTTCTTGTCCCATTTACTACGGAAAATATTCGGAATAGTGGATAAGTTTTATGAATAAAATATATATTATATATTTAATTTTGAATATATAAATGATATTATTTTTTATTTATCAGGAATAATTGCGCCAGATTTTTTGAACAATTGCGTAATTGTAGTTGACCGCCTCATTTTTAAAATTTTGTAGAAATGTATAAAACTAATTATAACTATAAATTATTTTGATTCAAATATTAAATTTTTAAAAAAATTTAAATTTAAAATTTATGCTTTAATTAATTTATAGTTTCGTATATTGCATAAAATATAATAACTAAATCAATAAAAATAACCTGCGAATTCAAAATTTAAAGTTAAAAAATACTAATCTGTTCAACCCGGCCCGTTCCAACCTGCGGATCCGTTAAACACTTATTCGAAATGGATCGCATCAATTCCAACTGGACTTATTTGATACAACCCGACCCGTTCCAACCCGACCCATTACGATGTGCCAAATAGAGGAATCACCACGCATAGAAATCCTATGTGAATGTTCGCACAAAATAATTTTAGCATGAAGGTCAAACGTTGACCATTGATGAGAACAACGTTTGACAACGGCACCGTATCTACTAAACAACAACAACAAAAAAAAAAAAAAAACAAAAAAAAGTTTGCATATACGACCCTATACTTTACAAAAATACAAAATCAGTACAATGAAATTGTGGTCCACTATTTATATTTTTATTTATTTTGTTCAACAAAAAATTTATTTTTATTTTCAAAAAGTTGAGTTTTCCAAGAAAATGTATTATATCGTCTTCGAGTTTTACAAGGTTGTATATGTAAATACATAAGTTTTGTAGAGTAACGCGCACAACAATCTCAAAGGTCAAAAGTTAAGGGCAGTAAAAGTAAAAATTATCAATATTACCACTTAGTTTTTGATGTTTTTTTTTAAATTTAAAAATTTTCATGTATCCATAAATTTTTGCCGCATTGCAATTGAGTTCCTACCATTATGAAAAAAAGAAAAAAAACTGGTTTTGTCCTTTTGCAAAATGTTTTTTGAAGAAGAAAAGGTCTAAACTTTTTACAATTGCTGTTAATTTATTGGCCCCAAATTATCGGACGCTTAAGTCCAGTTATTAATGTTAGAGTGCGTCACAGGTTCTTTTGTCCCAAACCATCGGCACATAAGTCCAGTTACTAATGTTAGAGTTCGTCACAAATTCTTCCATCTCTGAATTTTTATTCCAAATTATCTGGTGGTGATGTGAAATTTATCTCAGTACTCAATATTTTTTTTTCTACTTAGATTCTGACATCTATCTATTTTTTCTAGTTCAGATCAGATCATCTAGCCTATAATTTTTTATTCATTCTTTCTGTTTAGACTTTAAAGTCCCGTTTGGCAACAAAGATAAGAAAGGGATCTTTCTGTTTAGACTTTAAAGTCCCGTTTGGCAACAAAGATAAGAAAGAGATAAGAGGGTTATCCCCCACCTTATCCCTAAACGAAAATTAATAGATGTGAGAACAGCTGTTCTCACCCCTGACGGATTATCCTAGGATAACCGTTAGGGGTGGGAATAGTCTATTCCCATCCCAGGTGGAACAATTCCTCAAGCACCTGCCAGCTTTTTTTTTTTTTTTTTTTTTTTTTTTTTTTTTTTTTTTTTTTTTTTAATAACTCGTAGAACCTTAGCCATCAGCCTCCTAAAATATTTAAGTCTGATTATTAGTATCAGAGTCTGTAATCCTTATATATTCATTCATAAATTTTTACTTATCTGGTATGGGACTATTGAGACATTACATTCAAAGTTTAAAAACTAATATATTTCGATTCTGATACTATATATAACTTCCATATCTATCTCACACATTCGATTGTAAATAACGATTCACAATCTATTATGACTAATAACTCGTTAAGTCCAAATTATAAGAGCAAAATACTTAAGTCTAGTTATTAATATCAGAATCCGTAACCCTTATATTTTTTATTCATAAAATATTGAGACATTACCTTCAAAGTTTAAGAACCAAACATATTTACACAAAGAAATGGGTAAAGTACATATACTGTTCCTACATTTACCTCAAATAAATGTGTCCCTCCTGTTTTTTAGGTCCAATTCGGAGGCAAATGTGCAGTGAAAATTAACTGCACACATCCCCACAACCAAACTATTCAAAGTCCCAATAAATGTTTTGAGTCATAGATTTCAAGTCATAATTAATGATGTTTTAATGGATTTGAGTCAACCTCTGTAGCAATTCAATGAAGGTTGACCTTTTAACCTATCCAATTCACTATTCTAAAATATTTAGGTTTGAAATAATCATTTTCTCTATTCTCCTCTATCATATCAAACAATTAATTTCTTTAAAATTTGAGTTGCTTGGGAATAGTATTTTAACTAGTATTAAGTGATTTAAAATTTAAAATTTTTAAAATAATTAATAAATTAAATATTTTATTTTTAAATTAGAGATTAATATTTGAACTCATCATCATAAAAGATTTGAAAATAAATTTATGTATATTTTTTATTCAAATCGTAAATCTCTTATTCTGAATTTTATAAAATACTTTGCATTCAAATTTAGTTATAAATTAAAAGAGAGTGGAGTACTAAGGAGAGGTGAACAGGTAGATAAAAATAAATATCAAATAGTAATAGTTAGTAATAAAAAACTGTAATTTACGAATAAGTTACAATAAAAAGAAGGTGATCAAAGAGGTAAAAATAAATAAATACTGAACGGTAAAAATTGAAATTGTTGAAAATATATGGTAAATTAAAGGATTTTAAATAAAACTAGAGCCTATATTTTAATTTTCATATTCCATTATGTTATACTAAAAGATATATAGGCTAAGAGTTAACAAAAATAAATAAGACATAATAGAATCTAATTATAAATAATTAAGATAAAATCAATATATAAATAATTTACGACGAAGCAAAAGTGAAGAGTCAAAAAAAAAAAAGAAAAAAAAAGGTAAGTATCAAATTGTAGAAACTAATTATGAATAATTATTTAAAATGTATTAAATTGTAATTGTTAAAATAAGTTGAAAGGATTAAATAAAATTATTTATGAAAACATAATAAGAATAGAGAATAGAAAGAAACTGCGATTATCAAACAGAAATGCAATATTTATTTTTCATCACATAATACAACTTAAATACAAATTTGGAGTTAATATATATTATTAATAAATCTAATTAATCTATAATTAATGAACTAAAATTAATCAAACCATTATTGTAAATATAAATAAAACTTTGCTATCAAAATTATATATATATATATATATAATGAGCCCGGCTATGATGCTTATAAAAGTATAAATTATTTGGTATTTATAAATTTTTCTCCATTAGATCTATCTCTCTAATTAATTTCACCTTTTAGTACATACTATTTTACCGATTACTTATTAAATCCTAGAAATTCATTATCATTCTAACCGTCTATTTTTTTATTCAATTATCAAAAACATACAAACACCAATAACTTAATATTTTTAAAAGTATAGAAGCTTAATTCACACACACACACACACACATATATATATATATATATATATATAGAGAGAGAGAGAGAGAGAGAGAGAGAGAGAGAGAGAGGGGGGGGGGGGGGGGGGGGGGGATAGAGAACTATATGCTACTATACTATTAATAGCATCAATTCATTGTTGCTATTAAGTTTTTGACCCTTGGATGAAAAAAATATACGGTTAGAATAATAGTGATCCTCTATGATTTAGTGAGTGGTTGATTAATTGAATAGTATAATCTAAAGATTGAAAATGATCAAAGAGGTTGATTTAACGGTGAAAAACTTGGTAGCATCAAGTGCTTAGTGCTATCGATAACATAATAACCGGACTATATATATATATATATATATATATATATATATATATATATAGATATAGAGAGAGAGAGAGAGAGAGAGAGAGAGAGAGAGAGAGAGAGAGAGAGAGAGAGAGAGAGAGAAGAGTCCGGCTATTATACTTGTACAGGCACCAAGCAATTAGTGCAAGTGACAAAAAGTTTGATGGTTGATACTCGAGACCGGAGTTCGAAGTCTAGTTATTTCACATTTCCAGCTAAATTTATTTCAAAAATAAATGAAGCGGATAGCATGCTATCTTTCTCTCTCAAAAATAAATAAATAAATAAATAATTAGTTAATTAATTATTAAAAAAATTAATTTTATTAATTAATTATATTTTATAATTATTTATAACTCAATTAATAGGGAAATAAGATAGAGAATAGTTATTCTACTGAATGGGTGAAACTACTATTCTCTCGGTTATTCTAGAATAACCCATCAATAGGAGAATAGTAGTTCCTAATCATTTCTGACACAGTTTGGAAGAATAAAGATAACAAATCTTTTTATTCTCTTTTTATCATTTCAACCCAGCAGTATCTAAGGGCCCACTATTATCCTAACCTTATATATACATCCTTTCATTCAAGAGTCAAAAACCTAATGACGCCACTGACTTGGAGTTATTAATAGTATAGCAGTTTAATTATATATATATATAGAGAGAGAGAGAGAGAGAGAGAGAGAGAGAGAAAGAGAGAGAGTTTGATTATTATATTTTTAAAAGTATCAAATAATTAGCGTTTGTAAGTTTTCTACCGTTAGATATATCACTTTGACTCATTCTATTTCGTAGATCATGTTATTCCACCAACCACCCACTAAACCTAAGTGGCCAGCTATCATCCTAACTGCACATCCTTTCATTCAAGAGCTAAAAACCTGCAAGCATTAATAACTTGATACTTTTAAAAATATAAGAGCTCAATTATATATATATATATATATATATATATAGAGAGAGAGAGAGAGAGAGAGAGAGAGAGAGAGAGAGAGTCCGGCTGAAATACTATCGATAGTATCAAGCAATTGGTACTATCAAGTTTTTAGCTTTTAGATGAAAGTATGTGTGGTTGGATAAAAATGATTAAAGGGATTGATCTAAGGGTAGAAAACTTGATAGCACCAATGACTTGGTACTATTATTAGTATAGTAACCGGACTATATATATATATATATATATATATATATATATATATAGGATGTTTTAGATTCATCAGCATGCATGGTGATGGGTGAGGTCCACTTAGAGTTAACATTTACCCATCTCTCTTCTCTCTTTCCTTGTAAAGTATCTTAAATTTCAAAACAGAAAAGCATTTATTTGAAGTTTCCTATCATGCACATGCTTAGGTTGGCAAAATTTAATTTTTCATGTCCAAACATTACATTAAATAGAAGGACAAGAAGGACAGAATTGATTAACTATACCTTACGCCTCATTTATTCTTCATTATTTCACTCACACCATGAGCATGTGGGACATAAATTATTGTTTCCGCGTCACAAACTTATGGCCCATTTTGTCCCGCCCATAAAGTGTAGTATTGTTTTATGAAGTGTATTCTGCGTTGTTGCTGTTATTTCATATGAATCGCTGATAGAACTTGAATTGGTTGCTCCCTTTCTTTCTGAAAGATCTCGATTGTTACCAATATTTCACGCAAGTCGTCGATAAGAACATCTTATGCTAACATTTGATACTGCATTCAGCTGAAATGTTTAACCAAGTTTTGCATAATTTGGACACAGACACAACTTGTTCAGCTGACTAGAAGAATAGCAAGAACTGGAAAAAGTGCTTAGTTCAGTACTCACCACAAAAAGCAAACACAGTTAAAGAATTTGAATCATGCAAGAACATAGACACAAGGCAGTAAAATGCAAAAATTTCAGAGGCTTCAAAACTTTGTTCAGTTTATCAGACCCTGCTGTTCTCAGGAAGCGGAAACACTCCGTCGAAGAAGTCTCCGAAGTAGCCGTGCGGCTCGTGAACCAGCCTCGAGATGATGTCGCGCAGCGTGATCACTCCCTCCAAATCCTCCTCCTCATCGACTACATAAATCCTCTGCTGCTTCTCCGCGTCCAATCTCAGAATAATCTCTTTGGCAGTCTCTTCTCTCCTGCAAGTGATCATACTCATCGCCGTTGGCGAATCCTTTTGGTTCTCCAAATGTTCTCTTACAGTCATCATGAAGTCCTTTACTGTGATCAATCTACAAAAATACATCACATAAGTAGACAAATTTATGTTTCTTTCAGCATATGAATTTCATCGATTTAAGTCGAGATTAAGACGACAACTCGACCTGTAATCTTTGTATATTTCAGAACCAGTTAACAGATACTGAACATCCCTGATGCTTATGCTTCCAATCGCCTTATTCCGATTTGAATCTACAACCGGAACTCCGCCTATTCCTCGTCTTCTCATTTGTTGAAAAGCCTTTAGAATGGGCTCGTCCTCACTAACCTGTACATACGGCGCATACTTGGTAAAATGCAAGCTAATACTATACTAAAATTTGTTTTGGGTGCACCTTGATTAGCTTATTTGGCTTCATTATTGGAAGCCCAAGTTCGAAGAGCTTCTTCGTGCCCCAGTCCTCGAACCAGTGAAGCCCGATGCATTCCGCGAGCATGTGAACCACCGCGGACTGCGTGATGATGTTCTCGATCTTCCCCTCGCCTAAATCAACCACAGGGAGGCTCTTCATTCTGTATTTTGACAGCAGCAGAAGCATTGTCAGAAACGAATCTGAGCTCTGCAACGCGAGAAACGGTGCCCACCGGAAGGACCCCGAGATGTCCCCGACCTGCACTGACACCATGGGTGCATGATCAGTTTTGCAAATTCAAGATAAATAATAAGATGATCGTTTTAATTCTCGCGCTCTTTCGATCTGAAACTATGTAACCTTTGTGTTCTTGTAGTAGTCTGAAGAAGTGAGGGCTTCGAGGAAGTTCCCACCCATTGAAACAGCTTCTGAAGGAGTGGATTTAACCACATCTTTAGCTTCTTCGTCGGCAAAAATTGTTCCTTCCAATTTAGCTTCTTTGTTCTCCAATGTAACAGTGCCAAGCTTAGCTGCTAATTCGTCTGCACCGACCTCCGTTTTCATGGCAGAATCTGTCGTCGTCTCACGAGCAGTGACTTCCAACTACAGGAAGAGAAAGGAAATAATCGAAATTGTCGAGCCGCGAGTGTTTATTCGTCATCAAACAAGGCATGTAAACTACATTGTTAAAATTAAAGTGGTAATGTATCTGTTACAAGAGCAAAGGGTTCATGAATTTGGAACTATGTTCAAGCTATGATTTCATCAAGTAAAATTTTTCACTCTTCTTATATTTTGTAAGTTTCATTTTTTTTGTTCTTCAACTCATTTATCAAAAAATTAACTTGATTCTGCCAATTACATAGAACTTTTACGATAATCCGAGTACAACAATAGATGCTCCTTTTAGGTAATTAGCTTCCACATTAAAATCACATAACAGTACACAAATTCAAATATCATATGTTTGCAATTATACTTAATTTAGTAGTTAGGTGAGTTGCAGTAAATGTTAAAGCGTATTGAGTGTGTGTGCGCGCGCGTTTAATTTGAATTGAATCAAAAAAGTGAAGTTTAGGATGAAAATGATTGACCTGATGCAGCAACCACACGGCGATCCCCGCGAATTCTACAATGCCGATGTATCGATCGATCCAACTAGCATCTTCCGCGGCCTCCACATTCCGCACTGGCGCGCTCAGAATTCGGTTCTTGGACAAAGTTTCTACCGCATCCGCCAGGGTAGAATCTGACGGTATCTCAACCACTGCGAGCTCCGAGAGAGTGGTTTGCTCCGTCAGAACGATTCGATCATAAATTATGAACAATAAGATGGAAAGAACACAAGATATTGATTAATAATCTTTAACTCCGCGTGATATCAATACAAACCGATCAAAATACTATACAACAAATCTAACAAATGTATAAATTTTGCCTGAAAAATGAAAAAAAAAATAACGGTATCGTAGGTAGGTATATGTGCAGCGAAAAGGAAAGATCAGATCCGTGAATTCGCTCGAATCAGAGATTCTTACTATGTATATAGAACACAAGTGATCGGTGGAGGAAGGATTACACAAAAGAGTTGTGAATCAATTTCTTAGGGATTATACGAAATTCTTTGGCTTTGTAATGCTTTCGTCGGAGAATTGGATAGTACAAATTTTCTACAAATTCGAACGTCAAATCCGATCCACCCGAATTCACCGGAGTGAAAATCAATTCCATTCTCCCTTGGTTTTACAGTAAAAGTGTAAGTACGAGACATAAACGGAGCACCGGTCTCTGACAGCTTAAGCTTTTAAGGGAAGAGACGGGGACCTTGTGAGGAAGGGGCGGGAGGGAAGGAGGAGACGGGGACGGTGCAGAAGCAGGAGTTGAGCTTCTCGGTCGGGCTGAGCTGCGGCTCCAGCAGGTCCCACAAATCCTCGACCCGCATCCCGACCTCCGCCTCCGGGCTCGACCTCGCGCTCCCCGGCGGGCTCTCCATTGTACTCTAAATTCCTAACTTTGATCTCCTTCTCTGCAATTCCTATGCTATGTATCCCCCCCCCCCTCTCTCTCTCTCTCTCTTTCTCTCTCTCTCTAACTGTCACCAGATCTCAGATTTGTCTCTGTAACGGTTTTAACGGTTTGAAAGGAGAGAGAAAGTGAGTGATGGGAAATGGATATGCTCTTTTGACATTTGAAAAGTTTGTATATCAAAATGGTGATTAAAAAACACTATTTTTTATCTAAAAATTTATAAGCTCTTATATTATTCAATAGTCCCATATCGAATGATAAAAAAAAAATTCTGATTAGATATATTATACATTTTGAGCTGTAGTGTAGACTCAATGAGTTATTATTGACAGCGGGTCGATCGGGCCATCACAATTCCCTCCTTCAATGCTTTATAATGTAAAAAAAGAAAAAATCAAAAGCAATTTTAAATTTTTTTGATTTTGTATATATAATATACAAATAGTATTTTTAGAAAACTTTTTGCCCTTATAAAGGATAAAAGAGAGAATCCGCTATTGTAGATATTCCACAGAAAAAAAAAAAAAATACTTCAAATACTTTTTTATGGTTCGCCGTTTTTTACTTCAGTATTTTGTGATTTCTATTTTTGTTTTTTATTACACTCTCGGTTAATTCGTTCGTTAAAATAATCACATGCCGCGTACATGCGCCGTGGAGCATCGCTTTTTCGCCATTGGAGACTCATGAAAAACGATTTCGATCAAGCTCTTAGGAATTCCATATCTTTTCTAAAAGGTCTTGTGTTTAACGAAAAAAGTTAGCGAAGAGTGTAACAAAAAATAAAAATAAAATCACATGGTACTTAAGTGATACAGTTAAAATCACAAGGTACTAAAACAACAAATCCTAAATCACAAAAGATTCTTTAAATTATTTTCTAAAAATAATAACATCTAATTAAAAATCTCTACATTGCATATAAATACAAAAAACAAAATTTATTTAATTTGATTATTTAATGGTATAATGGAATTGGTTTGGAGCCTACCCTATCTGTTATAATAGTTACAAAAAAAACCTTTTCTTCTGAATATTTAATTATTTTTATATGTTATTAATACATTGATAATTTATATAATATTTTTAAAATATGTATATTAATCAATCAAAATTTAATACATGGTATCGTTATCACAAGAACTTAAAATGCTATGGAAAGTTATAAATTGTAAGCCTCTATTTTTATATAGAATAGCTCTTTAAAATGTTTATATCATATATTTTGAATTCAATTTGGGTTCTAAGACATTAATTAATTATTAAATATTGAATACGACGGTGTACGAGATGTCCAAATACACCGTGACCAGGGAATATATATAATTTATTGTATTATTCAATGTGGGACCCACATGAGACCGTTGGAGATCCGTATCCAACGCGCTTCTCCATCTTACGTGGCACACTGTGGGCCCCACCAGCTGGTCGGTCAAGAGCGTGCCACTTGGCGCACGATGAACACCCCTGATTTTCTTTTTTTTTTTTTCTGAAATATTATATATTTTTTATAAAAAAAATGGTTCGAATACTTTTTAAAAGTTTCCATGTAGAATTTTTTTTTAAAGAAAAAATATTAACATTTTTAACTTTTACTCCTATTTTTTTTTGTAAATTTATTACACACGTAGTATTCTTCTAATTTTAAGAGTTTTATATGGCTATCAAAATTTAAAGAAAAAAAAAATCGTTGAAGGAATAAAATTCAACACTCACGAATTATCTATAAACTCAAGGGCTTGGATATAAATTTCCCTTTAAATTATTGGGAAAATACACCACCTTTCATTCTCTCTCTTCTCTGTCTTTTTTTTTTTTTTTTTTTAACTCTCTCTCTATATTTCTCTCTCTACAAAGCTAATAAAACAAATTAGAAATCCAATTACAAGGTAATTTTCACCTAATTTCTGATATATATACATATATACATTTATGCAAATATCATATATCTTCTTTTTTTTTTTTTCTTTTTTTTCTTTTTTTTATCAATCAGGATTGAATCTAGCATTTGATTTCCAATTACTTTTATAAAAAAAACCATCCTCATCTTTTTTTTAATTTCCATTTTGAAATTTTTGAATGCAGATCAATAAAAATGAAGGGCATTTTTTGTTCAATGAAGGGCAATTTGTGACTCTGGTGAGTATTTATTGGAATCAATTCATACAAATCCTTTTTCCTTTTTTTTTTTTTTGCAATTATTTTCTCTAATCTGATAGGCCTACACATGAACATAAATTAGTTAATTAGGAGGGAATTAAACTGATACCACACAAAACAATCGATTACTCTAAAAGCGTAAGTTATCGGAGAACGATGTTATATTCATTTATAAGTTGAAAGTTTTATAATGCAATTGCGAAAATGGAATGAGGATACAGATACAATTTTTCTTCTGTTTTTTTTTTTTTTTCGAATATTTCGTTGTCTTATAAGTTACAAACAAATAATTCATGTCAACATGAAAATTCTGACACTTTAAATATAAGTAACACATGAAAAATCATAAGCTGAAACTGCTGAAACTGTCGAACAAACCAAGATTTCGTAAAGAAAACTAATTGCTCATTGTACTAGTTGCTTTTTGTCACAGTGAATTCGATTCTCCGAGTTTGAGTGATACAACTCCGACATAGCGATTTAGTATTTTACAAGATCCTAAATTGCTCTTATTTTTGTTCCTTTAGAGGACCGAGATTAGTGAGATCGAGAAGAGGCATGTTTGCAGCATCAAATTATGGATCCTTTGCAGGGTAGCAGCAGTCAGAAGAGCCATTCTGATGCTACTCTAACTGAACATGATGAAAAGGAACAGCCGATTATACTAGACGGCAGCAACATCGATAGAGAAACTCCGCAATCATGTTCTTCGTCTTCCGACGATTTGTTGGAAGAAGATCTCTTCCAATTCGACATACCATTAGTCAGCAATCTGACTCCTGACAGTGCTAATCCTCACTTGGCCTCCAATTCTGCGAACGCGGTTGCAAGCCTGATCGACGATGACACAATATGTCTCAGTCATCAACCGGCGAATCCGCCATCATTTGAACATGATGAGTTGATCGAGCTCGGGCCAAAGCAGTCGCCTCCGATTCAAGAGATGAATAGTGCCTCCGACGTTCCCGACCCGAATCGGATCCCTCCTTCGGTGTTCGTAAGGAATAACTCCACGACGCCGATGGAATGGAGTGTGACTTCCAATGAATCTTTGTTCAGCATTCATGTCGGAAACTCGAGCTTCACGAGAGACCTTGTTTTTCTTTCTGACAAATCCGGAGAAATGTTGAGTAACTACTCAGGTAGTCCATTGGATCCGTCTGCACCTGTATCACCCAAGTCCGATCCGAGTCCTCAGATTACGAATGCAGCAACAGTAGCAGAGGGTGGTAGCAATGCAGTTGCAAAGAATATTCTGAAAGAAAGGACAGAGGGGGGTGCAGATTTGGATAGGCACTCAGCCGAGAAGGCGCCTTCGCCTTCGTCTGCTAGTTTGTCGCGTTGCTCTGATAGCAGCGCAACGAGCTTTCGTTCCTTCGCGTTTCCAATGTAAGATCTCTCTCTTTGTCTCACATCTTTCTGAGGTGCAAAATGCATGACTTCCTCAATGGAACAAGCCACAGATGTCGCTTAATGGAGCATTATTATTCTTCAAGTGGGACTGGATCACCTGTTTGATTCCTCTCCTAGGATATGTTTGATGAAAAAGCAAAAACTCCCTGTTGAAGTTTCTGATTTTAGCCGCAAAAGCAGTCTACTTTGGGTATCTCATGAGGAGTTATTAGTGCTTTTTCAAAATCCTCTACTCAAGCAATACTCCAGTAACTCCGTTTTTTGTCGGAGTGAAAATTAATGTTTCTAAGTAGGATGAAGATAATGAATTCTTTCAATAAATTGATCATGAATTTTTAGTTAGATATGAGACTAATATTCGTCAGCTGCATCGGCAGATTGACGGGGGAAAGGAGTGGGTCAATAAAGGTGGAGCCCCAGCTTCCGGTGTCGACAAATTCAGAGCAGGCGCAGCAGCCAGCGACAGCAGCACCGTCTCCGGCAGAGACCCCAAAAGTCAGCCCCCCTTCAGTTGCTGCTCCTGCTCCTGCTGCTGCTGCTGCTGCTGCAGCTGAGAACAGATGGTTTCCTTGCTGTTCTTGCTGCCCTTTCTACTGCTGATAGAGTGAGTTAGCACTATTGGCAGCTCCCTTCTTTTCCCTCCCCCCCCCCCCCCCCCCCCTTTTTTTTTTATTTTAATTCTGATTGCTTCTTGGACTTGACAAGCTGTTCACAGCATTATGAAACATCACATTTTGAGAGGCAAACTTTTTCCTCTGAGAGTTGTGAATTCTACTAATCTTTTGATGGAAATTAGTTATACTTCTTCTATTGCTGAGTTAGTTTAAGATAGATGAAGGCATGCTTATCTATACTGGTCAACGAAATCTCTCCTCGCCGACAAACAGATGAGCATACTACTGATCTTATTATTACTGACTGATGAGGTAGGCGATTCGACCACAAAGCTTTGACAAAATGATGCATGCGGACTGATCCAACATTTCATCCCCAGTGGTGGTCCGATTTGGCGCGCATTGCTGAACAGTGTTGCTGTTCAGTTTCCCTTGTGAGGGATGCACAGAGGTGCTGATACTTTCTGTTTCCTATGGAGGAATAAGCGAAAAAAAGATCGAACGCTAGGATCGAACGGGTGAGAGAACAATTGCGTAAGGATACCACATTTGCAATGGAATTCCGGAACAGAAAGCTTCTTGCTGAAAAGAAGTGTTACATGAGGAATAGGAGATCAAACAAAGAGAAGTTTCTTTCAGTTTTTTCTGCTCCTCGCAGTTCATTTGAAAACCTAAGCACTTTACTCAAATCAATAGTTCAAACCGCACAGAATGTTTGGAAAATTTACATGGCTAAACGATGTCGACTCTAAACACAGAATAAACTAAAATTCACACGTTTAGCTGTTAATTTACACCTGTTGACGGCGCGAATACAATAAATATCGTACATAGACTCTAGTCCGACACTATAAAACTTGGCATTACCGCATTGTTGAAGATGTTAATCTTTTACGGTCAGAGGATGAGTGAGGCGCCAATTCGGGCCGGTCCTTCTACTCTTATTATGATACAGAACCTGTCAAATACACAAATGGAGAAGAAATTTAAATAAACTCTTTGGCATTTGTAGTAGTGTATTATAACCATCAGGGACAAGTAGTAAAGCTACATGTTATCAAAGATAAAAGGATCTTTCTCGGCATATGAGAGAAATGAACTTACAACTTTTTGGTCGTCCCCTCCTGTGCAAATATATTCATCATTCGGAGCCACGGCAACCTGTAGTTCATGTTCTTACGGTGACAACATTTACTTCAAGGATATTGCAGCATAACAAACAAAAGAAAAAATTCCGAAGGAACTAAAAGCATAGGTGCCCCTGTTATAAATATCAGGATTTTCGCATTGCCACCACGAAATGCTACAACACATTTTAACTCCATTGACTTAAAAGCAAGTGACTGTGCAACTTTAGGAACACTGCGAAAAGAAAGCGAAATGATAACAAGTTGTAGAAATTATGAAGATTTCAATTTTTAAAGGTGGCGAAGAAAACACTGATATTTATAGAGGGCTTTCCAGCATGTTAGCCCAAAAAAGCTGTTGCCTCTTAAGCAGCAATGGTCATGACTGAGAAACTAACTATGCATTTACCATAATAGAATGATATAACATAAGCATACCGTATTAATACATCTTGTATGGCTGGTAATATGTCTCACAAGAGGCTGTCCGAGGGTAACATCCCACATTGCCATGCTATAAATAGACAGCATTTCAGTATAAGTTATCAACATGCCAAAGAGTAAGGAGCAAAATAATAATAATAATAATAATAATAAGATGGAAATTGAAAACTCCTTACCTCCCATCACCGCTCACACTAACCAATACGGGCTCATTTCGAAGCCAACGAACATCATTTACACCTTGATCGCCCTCATTAACATGGCTGATACAATTTCGGAAGCACACTAAGTATGATTTTAAAATACAGAAATACAAAACTGGGAAAACAGATCAACCATCACAATGCAGTAGAATTTTCCCACCCTCGTAGAATTTTCCTTTTACAAACTACTATTAATGATGTCAAGATCCGAGGTCCAACCATAAAGAGCAGAAAATAGCAACAAAATTTATAGCAGGAAAACTCACCCAGGGAGTTGACCTGTTTGTTCTGCAGTAGGCATTTGCCTCCCATGGCTCAAACAATGTAAAGGCCTAAAGAAACGCATATCATTGCTTTCACGAGATACATCTGTAGCCATCTGCCTATGATTCATAGGAAGGAGTCGTGTATCCCAGACCAAGGTGTTATTTGAAGTACTAGAGGCAGCAAAATAGGTACCACAACTGCTGAATGAAACAGATGTCACCTGTAGTAGGAAAGAAAAAAATAAAAAGAAAAAGAACAAGGTTCTAAGTTGCAAGAAAGTGAGAACGAAACAGATGTCATCTGTAGCAGAAAAAAAACCCCTTAAGCTGCCAGAAAGATGAAGGGGAAAAAAAAGAGAGAGATTAAAATATAAAACAAACTGAGAGAGTAAAAGAAACAAAGCAGCTTTGCAACAGAGCACCCAAAAAGTTAGAAAGAGATTAAAATATGATCATTGATAGCAAATATAAGTGTTAACTGGAAGACAACTTCATAGCCAAGTATAATTTCTAAATAGAAAAACAACCTCATAACTGGGACCCACAGAAAGATGATTGATTGCACCACGAGTCCGCATGTCAAATAAGCCGATAGTTCCATCACCAGCACCTATACATCAAAGATTGTTATGTGAGTTCTAAAATAATAAAGGCGAAAGTCAAATAGAAAGCACACAAACAAAAGTGGGGGGGGGGGGGGGGGGGGACGCGGGGGGTGCTAACCTGTGATTAAAGTATTTCCAGCAGGATTTATTTTCAATGAAGTAATGTACTGTGAATTTTTTTTAAAAAAAAAAGTGTCAGTAACTTATCGGCTAGAGAAGCTTTTCGGGACAGAGAGTGAAAACAACATACAGAATCATTTGCAGGGAAAGTAAGACAGGATTCTGGAGATTCAATATCCCATAGTTGCACAACAGCAGCACCACCATATTCACAATCACTTCCACAAGCCAGAAGATTCTCACTACAAAACTCCATCACATTAATGGAAGGATAAACCAGGTCTTGGATCCTGAAAACATAAATGAGAGAATCCAGTGAAAGCTCATACGCCGCCATTAGCAAAAAATTTATAGGAGTACATTGTGAAAGAAGCTAAAATCTATCTGCAATGACCATGGTTAAAATTCAAAGTTTGAAGATTGTAACACATTTTTAAGACACTGCAAATATGTCCAATCAAAAAATAATTGCATAGCAAATCAGCACGCAAATCTAAAAACATAAGATAATACACTGCACTGCGAATGAAAATATCTTGTACCACATTCAGAAAGAGTAATATAATTTGTATTCAAAAAACCAAATGTATAGAGAAAAATCAAGAGGATCTCAAAATGCTTTGTATATGAACCAAGGTGTACTAGAGAAGAGATGCATAAGAATTGATGAATGGCTTAAGGCCAAGTTAAATGTTTGAGGGAAAAAATAAAAAAAAACTTCTGCAGAATGTAAGCATTGAGAATATCTTATAAGTACCTCTACAGCTGAGAATAAGTAAATTGAAAATCTGAAACATCAAGATAAAGAAAAATATCCGTTCTAAATGAGAAATGCGTGAGGTGTAATTCCTTCATCTTGGATCAAAATTCACCAAGAAAGAGATTGATGAGGATAACTAAAGCAAGACTATTAAAAATGGGAAAGAGAAAATTTAACGGAAAGGCTATAAGACCAGCCATATTTTACAGATTAAAATTTTGCATTATAAAGAAACCTTAGATGCAAAAACAGAGCATCATGATATCAGAATGGAGAGGGAGATGTGTGGAGTTACTACACTAGGTAGAATAAGAAAATATTTTATTCAACACAAATTAGGCGTAGCACTCAAATAAGACAAACAAGTGATCAAGATGGTTCAACTTCGAGCTAAGACCATAATTCAACTTCAAGCAATATTGACAGACAAAAGTAACACTACAAGTTAAGAGCAAGATGGGTAACAAAAAAATAATAATAAAGGAAAAGGGCTTTAAAGTAAGTTCCATAGGCAGAAAAGAAACCAATAAAACAAAGAACTAGTACATCATATGAATGCTAAAAATGAAACACTTTCCTTGACCTCAAACATGAATTTAGGTCAGTTGCAAGTTCACCCCTCAGCGCATTCCACAAAAGAAGTTTCCCATCCCCTTTGGCACCACTAGTGACTACGAGACCTGGAATACAACAACGACATCACATTCTACAGGCAAATAGAGAAATAGATAATGACATAATACGATAGTAAGCAATAATGAGCAAATTTTATAACACAAGTAAACTAATAAAAAAATTGAACAACAAAAAAAACTCTGGAAATTTTAAGAGGCAGCTCAAAAGAAAATAACAGCAGTCAAGAAGAACAATAATATATAAGTAATAAAAACTAAACATAAGCCAAGGATATAGCCATACAGGACTGCCATTTGTTGACAATCATAGCATTGATTTTTTCTGTATGCCCAACAGAGGCTCGGTCATCACCCCCCAATGTATAAAGGCAAGAACCAGTAATGCAGTCCCAAACCTGTTTCATCGTTGAAAGCCAAATGCTCAAGAATCAATTATGTTATAAATTTGTCACAATAATGTTGTTATACTACCTAAATCATGAACTTACCTTTAGTAAGTTAGAACCGCATGAAACTACACTTGCACCTCTAACTGCAAAATCAATGGACTGGATCTATAATACAATCAAAATTACACAGGTCACATTACATTGAACACCAAATTGTGCAAAAAGGAGAAAACATTCCGACATGGGAAATAAAATATCACAAAACATGAACTTTCTACTGTCATGAATTAGCTACATACATATGAAGCATGTACTTGTGTGTCCTGAATTAGCCACAAACATATGCGTATGAACTTGTATAACAAAATCACAAGTAAATAGTCATACAAGCGTTTTCCAAAAGCATGCAGGATCAACTACAGTTAAACAGCCGTTGAGAAGGCTTCAAAGATATGATAATACAGCAAATCTGAAATAAACTCTAAGAAATTAGTCTCAGTTTTCAGGATCCAAAGCAAAATCACACACAAAGAAGCTTGCTGGGAAACATGTATCATCATTTAGCTAATGCTAGCAACCTTGTTGGACGTTCACATTTAACAACAAAAAACCTTAAGGGTATACAATTCACTGCAATTAACACTTTCGATCAATGTATTACATCAACGGTCATCTATTTCTTCCATTATGAGCCTAGAACAACAATCATATATTAGTTTCACAACTAGAATCCAACTTTGCAGAGTAAAGTTAGTTGTAAGTTTTAACTGCACAGTTAGGGCATCTTAGAACTGCTGCTTCAAATTCCATGATCGAAAATCTGATTCACTTTTCTCTCTACCAAACACCTTAAATTAAAGAACCACTTAGTCCATAACTCCATCACATATATATCTTTATAAGTTTTCACATCACAGTTCGGAGCAACTAACAAAGAAATTTTCTGGTAAGCCCAGCACAACACCTTAAACTTTCGTTACAGAAGCACAACAGTGTCAAACAGCACAACACTTAAATAAATAATATAACACAGAACAGTTTCGCTTTTCATCTTCCTCTGCAAAAGAACAAAGTTTTATGCTTTATTCGTTCAAGGAAAGAAAAAAAGGCACCTTCTGAGAGTACCTGACAATTATGACCATTAAGTTGAATAGCCCTTCCATAGCGAAGATTGTAGAGTAATAATTCATTAGGCGTCTGCAATACAACATAAAAAGAATTGTGACAGGTTGTTGAATACCTCAGAGGAGTATGCTAAGAGGCTATTTCTAAATATGCCAGAATTTAAGGGTTTTCATGCATTGATTAAAATTATTAAATATTGTGATTTAAAAACCATACAACTTGGAAGTGGTAGATATATTTGAGGTATATTTTGGTGCATGCTGAATCATCATGAGACAAAGACCTGATTAGAGCAGCAAACAAGCTGAGGCAGCCCTTCTGGGTGGAACCTCACATTGAGAACCTTTTGAACGCCTTGCTGAAAGCCCAAAATTAAGTATAACTTTCGGTTAGGTAAGATGAGTAAAAATAACCAGAGAAGTATTGTCCAAAAGGACAAGAATTTCTATCCCTGAATCTTTGCCACTAAAATAACCAGTGAAGTTATGTTCTTACATAACTATAAAAAAATTCACTCCACAAACATATGTAAAATAATAAAAATAGGGATTTGCAAGAAAATAAAAATAATTCCCAATAGATGTGTGCTAACATATGTAACCAAAAAGTCAACAACAGCAAGTTAGTACAGGAGATTAAAACACTGAAGTACTTCTTTAGTGTTAAATTTATCAATTCAGCAAAAGTTGTTCATGATATATCGCAAAATGGAGAGTTCTATCAATTGTACACAAATCACAACTAGAAAATATCCAATGCCTGTAAAACAGTGACGAGCCTAGGTTATTCATACCGTGCCATTACGGTGAGCCACAGCTGCACTTGACATATAGGCACACCAAATAGGAATCCATGAGGAATAACTTCTTCTCTCGAGAGTCACAGCAGAGCCCTCAAATTGACTCCCAAGTGATCGCCACCCTATTATTGCAAATCAAAGTATAAAGCTAAACATAGTTTAGCACCATCCGTGTAAAAAATAGTGGACTGAACAGATAAGAGATGTACCTTTAAAAAATGGGACCCATCCTTCCCGATTTCTACCAGCATAACAACTGCGAGAGCATGCCATTTGCCAGCTGGCACCTTTTTCTCGACCCTCTAAACAAATTAATATGTTTTTCTTGCATATTCTCTGAGATAATGTTGAAGAAGTATCTCCTCTCCATATATTGAGCTTCCTTCCTTCTTCGCATTGTGAACTTGAAGGTTGGTCAACTCGTGATATTCCTGTCGGACAAGTGAAATGCATTAAGACATTAAAAAGAAAAGTTGAAACAACAAAATTAATCTACCATGTTCTGCTTGGTTCCCCCAACACCCCACCACTCTCCGCCCCCCCCCCCCCCCCCCCCACAACCCAAAAAGAAAGAAACACAAATGTTAAAATAAAAAATATTAAGTAAATTATGTTAGCCACACATCTCAATGAGAATCATCATTCATCAACACAAGCCCACTTAAGTGGCATCTATTGGCTCATAAAGCAAAAAAAATAAATGTACCACAAGAAGTTTCACAGTAAGACCATGCAGGAGTAACAATGATAGGGTTCCTCTTCCTTTTTTGTCCAAACTTCGTCTCTGGGAATGGTTTAGGCTTTGATTGTTCATAAACATGTATTCTTACTACATCCTGAGAGCATGATGCACCTCCAGGTGAATTCCTGGTGCTTACATCCTTTTTCCCAGTATCGGACAACCAACTGCTGGTATTTGTTTCAGGCTTCTGTACAACGGTACATGATGGGCGAGCTTCGCGAATGTCGATTGCAGCTTTGTATTTTGAGACGACACTAGATAATTGGTTCTGCAAATCTGTTAAACTGAACCATATCAAAGAGAATTGAAGCAAGAACCATGCTATATATTTAATGTCGAAACATCAAATTCAATAACTTACAGTTTATATCTCAGAAAAGCTTCTTTCTTTTTTGATAATACCTTATTGTCTCTCACTGCCCCAACTGAAAATCTGGCTGTGGAATACAGTACTGTCAGCATCCAATTATGCTGAGGAACCCAAACAGCCAATAATAAAAAAATTACAACATTCTGCCAAACAAAAGGCCAAATCTATACTCATACATGGAGTAGGCACTTCCCGTGATGTTGTACCACTATTGGCAACCTTCAATGACGCCCTGGCTGCCGAAAGTTGCAGACCCTGTTCAAATAAATTTCAGCCATTGAATTCAGAATCCTCACAGGTCCATTCATCTGTTAAGAGAATAGAACCATAGAACCTAATCCAAGACTTGACCAGAGAACTACCTGAAACATGATGAGGTGTATACTATCTTTAATCTGTAACCAAGCAAGGAAAACAAATAAACTTAAATGTTCCACTAATCCCATATTGGACTCTTCTTGCCTAAATAAGAGGGAAAACCACATGATTTTAATCACATTCAGTGTGGCCATATTTATGCTTTAAACCACTTGCCCGCAAATCATATTATTAGAATAGCATTCTGAATGTAAGAATATTTTTTTGTTTAGTTAGCATTTCAGATTTCCCTGACGTATGTACAACTCCGGTATAGAAAATCTTTGTTTAGCTCAAATATCAAAATTCCCTAAATATGTCAACTTTCACTGCATCTCGATGTGAGAGTTGTCCAATTATATCAAAAAGATTACTGCAATAGCCCAAAACGAAAGATGGCAATGGTGATTATATATTGGTGAAGAACATAAGTGATAGCGTCGAAGGTGATGATGGCGACAAAGGGGCTTTAGATTATATCGTGTGCGCGTGAGAGAGACAGAGATGAGAGATCTCACTACCTTTGGCAATTTGCCCTTCTTCTTCAACAACTTCAAATGCAGCCTCTGAATATAGTGCATCAGATGGTACCGCGAATGCTTCTCGAACAACTTCTCCATCACGTCGGGGTTCGCCGACAACCACTCCGAGATCTCCTTCCCATTCACCAACACATCCTTATCCAGCATCTCCAGCCACCCGTACACGGGCTTCCACAGATCCGTACGCTGGAACCTGTAGGGGAACTCCACCTGCTCCCTCCCCTCTTCTACCTACAACAGCTACCAAATTTAGGGCCTCGCTATACGAATCTCCCCCGCTAGCGCAAGGGTTGAGGCGAAGAACGAACCTGGCGATTGGGGATCGAGGAGAGCAGCCTCTGGTGGAGGTGCGAGCGAGGGATGGAGCGTAGATCGTCGGGGAGGGAGGAGAGGTGGGAGTCGATCCAAGAGTCCACCTCGCTCGCCGTGGGAGTGTAGTTTGGCGGGAGAGAGGAGAGCCAAGCTCTCCCCAGAGCCATCCATTCATGTGAAGAGGAAGAAGACGAAGAAGGATGGTTCTGTTTAGGGTTAGGGTTAGGGTTCGGGTTATGGAGGGGGACGGGGAACGTGGGAGCGTCGGGTGGGAGGGCTCGCAGGGACGAAGCCTCCGACATTTTCCGAAGAGCAGGTTCTTTCTCCTTCTGGAAACATACTTACCGTGGTTTATTATTTTTTTTTTTTTAACAACAAATAATAATAATAATAATAATAATAATAAAATATAAATTATAAATAAAAGTATCATAACTCATATGGTATCGTTTGGTTCGGAAATTAGTGAGAATTAGTAATACCAGGTATAAGTATAAAGTACCGAACTAGGGTAAAAAAGCGTTTGGGATGGTTCTAGGGATAAGAGATTTTGTGTTTGGTATGATAATAAGGAATAAGAGGAATAAAGAGGTTAAGTTGGGTAAATTACTTTTTTACCCTCAATATTTAATATGTGATAATTAATGAATTAAAGCTTTTAAAAAATTAAGATAAAATCAAAATCATAATCAAATTATATTTTTTAAAAATAATATTTAATTTAATTTTTTTTTCTCAAATTAAATTTAAAATTTTAAATATAAAATTTCAATATTTAAATTTTAAAATTTAAAATTTTATAATATTAATTTTAAATTATAAATTTGTAATGATGAGTGTATTGGGAAGAAGAGAGAGAGAGGAGAGAGAGAGAGGAGAGAGAGAGAGAGGAATTTGTGATGATTAGAGTGTATTGGAAAGAGAGAAAGGAGGGGAGAAGGGGTAGTTTGGTAAAAAAAAATTTTATAAAATAATAGGTAAGAACTGTTGTTCCAGCTTATTCTGTTTGTACTGGAACTACTGTACCTAATAGTTCACCCTTTGTTCAATAGTGTTTGGGTACAAAGGGGGATATCCCCCTTTGTACCCAAACCAAACAATACCATAAGGATAAAAATTATAAGCAAAAAAATAATAGTAAATTAAATTTAAAAAATTATAAACAACAACAGTAACCATAAAGAAGGAGAGTAAGCATACTACTACTAATATAGTAAAAACTGTGTTACTCTATTTTCTTTTTTTATAAATTATATATATATTTTTAAATATGTGTTATTTTCTTTAGCTTTATTTGTTTACTCTGTTGCTATTTGTTGCTATCATTGTAATATAAACTGGATAATAGAAAAAAATATATGTTCAAAAGTTTTTACTAATAATTTAAACTAAAAAATTAATGTCGTGATAAAAATTACGAATCACAATTTACATACTAAATATATAATTAGAGATAAAATAATTTAAATATTTTTAAAAATCTAATTATATTAGTATTAGCGAAAATCACATCATAATTTGTAATCTCCACATAAAAAACAACACTAAATAAACAATAAAATCAAAATATCTATAATGTAAAGGTCCAGTTTACACAACAGTACACTTAAGTGCAATGATAATTATAAAATATTATCGACGCAACAAAGCAGATTATTGGACAGTATATATAACAACTAAATCAAATAATATCGTAATTAAATTTCAACATTAATTGACATTTTAAAAAATAGCAACGCATAGGGTGGGACCGATGATACGGAGAAGCCGCATGCGGAGAGAGAGAGAGTTAGAAAATTTATTTTTAAAAAACAAAAATCACAGCATCAAGAGAGAAAATAGATGCTCAAGATTAAGAAAGTTGTACCAATAAAGAAGGTCACGCAACGTTGGATAAGAAATCAAGTTTAATATAGATGTATAGATAGAAAATAACAGAGATAATAAAATACACATGCTGATTCATTAATAACTTTTTTTTAAAAAAAAATTAATTAAAAATATTAAATAATTAAATTTTAAAATTGGGACCTCGGTGTTAATTACCACGTTCTAATTCAAACTATTTAGTATAGTCCTTTTATGCGGCATTAGACTCACTAGCAATAATAATTCGATGGGTATAAATTATTGGTCATTCGTTAGCAATAATAATTTGTTAGGTCCAAACCGCATGCCATTCATTAGCAATAATAATTCGTTCGATTCAAACCATCTGTCACCCACCAGCACTAATAATTCGTTAGATCCAAACTACTAGTACTAATAATTCGTTAGACCCAAACTACTAGTGTATCAATAATATTCATTGGGCTCAAACCACCAACATAAAAATATTTAAACAAAATTATTTTTACTATGACTTCATATATTCTCAATCAATATTTTTTTCCTGTCAATTATTGGAACATTACATTTAATATACATATAAAATTTTTACATTATAATTTGTTGAAATAATATAGAAACTATTTAAATTATAAATTATTTTTAGTTTCCTATTTGATATTTTAAAATGTTTGGTTATCTATCAAAACTTTTAATTTATTTAATTTGAGCTTATCAATATTATTTTTTAAAAAAATTAATTTAATTTGTTTATTTTAATAAATATATAATTATGCGAATTGTATAGAACATACTAATTAATAAATAAAGTATTCAAATATTAAAATTAAAGTACCGTTAACTTGACTCAAATCAAATAAATTAAAATATTAAATAATAAAATTAAAAATTTAAAAAGCAAAACAATAAATTGAAAATGATTCATAGTGCTAAAAATATATAAAATACATTTTTAACTTCTAATTTTTTTATGGCCATATTTACTCCACTATCTTATTATTATTATTTTTTTCTAACAAAAGAGTACTATAAACTATGGAATCCAAAGATGTACGCTATACATTATTATGTGGGTACGGATTATATTTTATATTTATTTATATATATATTTTTATTATAATTGTAAACTAGAACTAGAATATTAAATATTTAATTTAATTTTTTAAAAATAAGATAATCATCAACATGTCTCATTTCAATTTCCATTTCAAATATCAGATCGAGTCACCTTCTTCGACCCCGCTCTCTCTCTCTCTCTCTCTCTCTCTTTCTCTTCTCTCTTTTTAACTCCAAAACCTCTCGAGGGCTTTCTCTCTCCGAGCTCCTCCTCCGCTCCTTCCCCTTCACCTTCTCTCTCTCTCTCTCTCTCTCGACGAACCCGCCACATCTTTCCCTCCAAAACCCTAACCATGGCATACCCCGTAGCACATTTGGACTAACCCTAGCTCAAACCCAAACCCTAGCTCCGAGTCTTCTTCCAGCTCCTGTAGTTTCCACTTGCGAGGATCATCGGCGCATTCCCTCCCCCTTCTCTTCGAGATCCACCACTACGTGACCGAGGTACTCTCTCTCTTGTTCTTCGTTGTTGATTTCTAGGGTTGCGTTTTTTCGTGTTTGGTTTAATTTTCTGAAAATTTCACTGTCGCTTCGGGAGATTCACCGATTTGGCGATCTTCGTGCACAATTTGTTGTTTGTTTTAAGTGCAGTGAAATTTTAATCATCCCGTATTATGCTAAATTGTTTATTTTGTTGGTAATTTCTATAGAGTTTCCTCGTCTTGTAGAAGTCATTGCCTGTTTTTAGTATGCTTAAGAGTTGGAAGCATCTGTTAAATTTGTTTTCCTGTTTTTGTTATATGTGGCATAGAGTATATATTTGTTTAAATGTGTGAATGATGCTTTTTATTCATTCTGTTAGTAGAGGTACTCCAGATTAGGAGTTTTAGGCGCAGGAAATAACCAGCTAACAGTTTTTCGCAGGTAGCATGACAAGGTCTCTTCAAAAAGTTTTTTTTGCGCCTGGATTCGCGGATAAAGCGATAGTTTGTTGTAGTATTCTGTAACAGCTGAAGTAGTAGGCTGTTTGCATGTGGTGCCTTCTTTTTTTGGTGTTCTCTATTTAGGCCGTAGACCAGAATTCAGAAGTTTGTGGATGCTGATATATCCTCCTTTGCTGAACAATGCAAACGAGGAAAAAGGTCCTTGCGAGAAATGCATCAAGAGAGCATACTAACTCTAGATCATTTAGACAGCCTAAAAAGGCGACTTTTGCAGCTGAAAAGAAAGTTTCGGATTTAATCACGTCTTCTGCCAAGAAACAAAAATCTGGTAAACACTTCCCTCTCTGATTTTATTGTGTTGATTGAAAAAAGACGAGTTTATTTTTTTTTTATAGATTCTACTCCACATATATACTTGATAATATCTTTTGCTGCTTTTACTTTGCTGCCACATTATTAGGACTTTGTAAACATTTATGAAACCAAAGTTTGATCCTGAAATATACCTTTTTTATATGTTTAATTTGACCCATGTTCGGTAAGTTTCGAAAGTAATGTCTATCAGGGCATGTAGAATATATTTTACTAGATTTTTTTTTTTTTGTACGCCTTTGCAAACTGCTGCTATATTTTTGTTTGAATGCTGTGTGGTAGTGATTTTCGTTCTCTTTGTGAGGGGGGTTATAAACAGTCTCATGTATTGCTTTGCACTTTGATGAAGTTGAAGTTTGGGATTGAAAACTTTCTTGTTCTTGATGGCAATACATACATCCACTTTTGCAGTTGCTGTGAGACCCTCAAAGAAGTATGGAATTGCTGAAGTGGGAAGGAACCTGACTTCTGGATGTGATGTGACAGGTGAGAATGAAGGTGTTTGTGCGGCAAAGAAGACTTCCCTTGATCATAAGGTGAATAAAATTTTTGCTCTTTTAACTTAGTTGATTGAGGTCCACTGTTGCTTTATATTGTAATCAAAATCCTGTCGGAATATCTTGTAAGACTTCACCTTTTCTGTCTTATGCACATTCCACTAGTGACAGTAAAGAAGGCCTTTTACATCTCATTGAGAAGATTGTTTCTTAAGAATCTATAACTAATGTATTTAGTAGGTATAAAGCCCATTGTAAGGGGCACTATCCAGTCAATCAGATGTTTTATTTTCTTTCTTATTAGAATTGTTTATTCTTTAGAACCAAGGTCATTTAATCGAAATAATACACTTGTAGCAATTACTTGTTACCTTCCTCATATGGATATTGTATGATCAACAGCGGTTGTATTTGTTTCATTTGTTTATACTAGAAGTAATGGGTTAGTTTATGCTAGTAACTTCTGTAGATGCTGTAGCAAAATCTTCTCATCCATTTTTCATTTTCCAGATAATGTTCCATGTTTGTTCTGTTATGGTGTTTTAAAACAAAACTACATTAACTCTAGCTTGTATTTTATGGCAGAAATCAGGTGAGAATGCTGCCGAGTGTGTGCGCGGTTCTATATTTTCCCCTCCCTTCCATCATCCCAAGGAGTCTGGTGATGATGTTCAAGCAAAAGGTAATATATAGCTGATTAAATAGTTTAAAAAAACTTAATGACATTATAGTTATAATTCTTTGTAATTGGTGTATGCAAACCTATATTAGGCGATCTTCTTATTTGCCTTTCATGGCCATTCGGCCCATTCCAAAGTTGGCGGCGACATATACGACTTCCAGTGTGAGAAATATTGTTTTATATCTTTTTAATTTTCAAGATATTGCTGTCAACTAACCAATGTGGGTATCTGCATAGACAGTGGGTTTAGTTTTGCAACATTTTTTGTTAAGCTGGAAATGAAGCCTCTATTTTTATATAATATTGGATATAGTATATTCCAGGCATTGGCTTGTGGAAGTCTCTGTGCCATTCATTCAATTTCAGTTTCTCTCTATTTTTTCTTTCAGTTGACTCGGTGAACTCGTTCAAGGATAAAGACCAACTGCATCATAATGATTGTCCAATTGAAGAAGCAAACGCTCATTCCTTGCTTTCCTTCAGCTCATCAACAAAACAGAAGATAAATGTTGACAAGACGACTGAAGATAGCGGTGAAAATCCCACATTTGATGGACTAAACCATTCTCATGCAGTCCATATGGAATCAGATAATGCGATCTCATCACTTGAGGATGAATTTAGTGCCTTGGGAAACCTCTCTTCTGAAGTGTCAGCCATATATATTGCAATGCAACATTCTAAGTTGGAGTGCATCGACGAGCAAAGTCAAGACTCAATGTCAACAGAAGATTGTGTGGAGCCTGATGAAACTGATGATTTTGATGATTTTGATCCGTATTCATTCATAAAAGATTTACCTGATTTATCAGTGGTGGTTCCAAAGTTCCGGCCCATGCTTCTCCCTAAGCAAACGCGGAGTTGCCCTTCAACTACTCTCGTCCTGGATTTGGATGGTAATTTACATCTGTTTCTTTTGTAGATGATGCTATACCTGCATTACCTAAATTAACATTGCAATTTCAGTATAGAATCATAGAAGGGGCTGTTTGGCCTAGATTTAAGAAAAGTGATTTATGCATAATTGATTTTGGCATGAAAAAGTGATTTATGTTAAAAGCTATAGAGTTTTTGGTTGAATCTGATAGAAAAGTAATTTTTCTGAAGTGATTTTAGAAAACTGTTTGTCAATTTTTTTTGCTGAAGTGATTTTGTATTGTTGTTTAACATTAATAATAATTAATACTAATATTGCATGCCAATATCTATAAAAAGAAGTGCATTCTAATACTCGTAAAAAAAATGGACATGCTAATATTTGTTAATAGAAAGTAATTTTTTTCTCATCTTATATGATTTTTTTTATATAGAAACTAATGGGATGCTTTCCCACCACATTTCTCACAGTACAAAGGCCTAATTTGGTGGTTAAAAGCACCATTTTTATAGTATAAAAGACACAAAAATTTTAAAAGCACTTTCAATCTTTCTTTCTTTACCATATAAAATTGCGTTTGCAACTGTCAACGGAGAAGAATGTAAACCATAAAAAGAGAAAATGAGTAAGGGGAGAGAGATGGAGTCGGGAGAGATGGGTTGGGAAAACAGGAAGGTGAGAAGAGAGGGATTGTGTTTGCTGTTGGAGAGAGGTGGGTTGGGGAGGTGGAAGAGGAGAGAGAAAAGGTAGGAGAATGCATTAAATGACTATAACAGAATATGGGAGAATTATGTGATTTGTTTAGCGCAATCTGAGCATTTTTGTTAAAGTTTTAAAATGATGAAACTGATTTTGCGGGAATCAGTTTTTGAGAAGCAGTTTTAAACTACTTCTGATTCTGGGGCCCTAACAATCAGTTTTCTGATTCTGAAAAGCAGAATCAGTTTTTCCAGTGGTTGTTGCTAAATGCTCTATTGAGTCAAAAATTACTTTTAGGCCTGAAATCAATTTTCAAAAGCTAGGCCAAACACCTACTAAAAAGACTTTGCATACTTAGTATCAAACTAACATCTTTTACCGTCGAATTTCGTTCTTGATGGAATTTGTGAGTGAATGTGTAGTTACCATTCTTGTTTTCCAATATAATAGTGTGTGGCGGTAGGGAAAAAAAAAGGAAGATGCTTGCAGGATAGTAGGTAGGCTTATATGTAGTATGTTTATGTGCTGTAAAAGTATAACCTGCTTTGTTTTACTGAAACATTACTTTTGCTGTAAAAAAAAAAAAAAAAAGCATGTGACCTGTTTATGTTGTTCCTATCTGCTATTATTTACAAAGTATCCATGGCTTTATTATCAAATGTTATCATTGAGATGTGAATTCACCAATTCTTCACAATCTCTTTCTTAATTGCACAATTTTGATTGGTTTCTCAATCGGCTGGAGTCAGTTATTAAATTAGTGGTAAAGATTGATCAGAATGGCTACATAATACCCGAAGTAGTTGACCTAAAGGCAAATCTGTACTGAGGTCATATTTCACTCGTTCCATTTAGATATGTGCTTTTATTCTCTGCTCTGTTAGTTTAGGCATTGGATTCTTTATCTTGCTGTTAATTTCTATGTGATAGTTGTACTGTATTACCATATTGACAGAGACATTAGTGCATTCCACCCTTGAGCCGTGTGATGCTGATTTCACATTTCCGGTGAATTTTAACCTTAAAGAGCACACTATTTATGTTCGTTGCCGGCCTTACCTCAAGGATTTCTTGGAGCGGGTCACTAGCCTATACGAGACAATTATTTTTACAGCTAGTCAAAGCATCTATGCGGAGCAGCTTCTTAACGTTCTTGATCCGAAAAGGAAATTATTCCGCCATCGTGTTTACCGTGAGTCCTGCGTCTTCGTGGAGGGCAATTACTTAAAGGATCTGTCAGTTCTTGGTCGTGATCTGGCTCGTGTTATCATTGTCGATAATTCCCCTCAGGTTTGCCTCTTTTTCGTATTGCCTGGCATAATTTTGCATGACTTGCTTTATGGTCTTGTTTTTTTATTTTATTTATTTTTTTTTTTTCCTTTTTTTCTGGTTAGCTTCTCCTTGGCATGCTTCTACAACAAATATTGTATCTGTTTCTCGTGTTTTTTATCCTCCAGTTGTGGTGGGTGTTTGAGGCCCCTTTTTGGTTTGGCCAAAATTGTTCCATATATTACCATAGAACTAGGCCGGAATACCATTAATAGTACTAAATCATTGATGCTATTAGGTTTTCGACCCTTAGATAAAGGGATGTGCGGTTATGATGATAATGATCTCCTAGATTTTAGTGGGTGGTTGGTAGAATAGAATGATCTAAGGGATAAAAATGGTCAAAGGGATAGATCTAGCGGCGAAAAATTTGGTAGTACCGAGTACTGTGTGCTATTGATAACATTGTAGTAAGACTATTATATTTATGGAAAAAAAGATATACAAATTGATTCACTAATATCTTGCTGTCCCAGGCATTTGGTTTCCAGATAGACAACGGTGTTCCGATCGAAAGCTGGTTCGACGATCGCAACGATTGCGAGCTCCTTTTACTACTACCCTTCTTGGAAAGCTTGGTCGGCGCGGATGACGTGCGACCCCTAATAGCAAGAAAGTTCAATCTCCGCGAGAGGGTTGCAGCTGCTACGTGTCTTCCGATCGACTTCAGAAGCTAAATTGATCCTTTTGCTCTAAAAAACCGAAAGTTGTTTTGGGCGGCGAATGCCTCTGTGATCTCCAGGTGTGTTTTTCTCCGTCTTAAGTGAGGCATTTTTCTTTCCCCTTTGGGAGTTTTTGTTGTTTGCTGTGATGAGCTGCTGTATTTTTGTTGTATTTTATCTTTGGAATAGTGTGAGAATGGGAAATTGCTTGTAAACTTTTCTAAGTGGGTACAGTAATAACTATTTGTTAGAAGTGCCATAGTTTTTTATGCATGTTTTCATAGCGATTTCCAGGAAGAAAAAGTGGGCCTCAAAACTCCTTAGTTAATTTCAATCACTAGATGCAATTAATATTCAATCGAGACATTTCATTTGTGTGTGTGTGTGTTTTTTTTTTGGTTTTTCGATCTAAATTTACTGTGATGTTGACTCTTTAACATGTAAGTTTACATCCTAAATGCATATATTGTTGAATTTTGGGATGTACGTTTTATATCTTATTCATTCAAGAATAAGTTAAATTTTTCTTATCATTTTGAATTTTACACCCAAATGGGGTGTACCAGTGCTAAAAAAAAAAAGTGGACTTGGACCAGAGAGTCAATAATTGGAACCAACTTTTTATTCTGAGAATATTTTTTTTTTTTCTTTACATGCAATTAAAGGCCTCAATATTGGGCAAGGGTTTGTTTATTTCATATTATGAAAAACAATAATAATATATCTCTTTTACATTTTTAATACGTTATTTATTTTTTATTAAATAAATAATAAAATTAAAAAAAAATTAGTTTTATCCGTATACAAATAAAATTTTAAAAAAAGTTATTTGATCTCTATTTGAATATGAACTCACGGATGACGCAGCAGCGTTCACGTCATCGCCCAGAACACGGAAAAAATGTATGGGTATGTTCATTAAATTAATTTTTTTTTTAAAAAAATTATTTATAATTCTATCAAATTTAGTGCTTATTTTTAAATTTAATTAATAAAATTTAAATAATTAATTTAATAAAATTATTAAATTGAGCGAAATTTCAATCTACGCTCATCAAATTGTAAAAAAAAAAAAAAAAAGCCAAAGGAGCTATTTCAAAATATCTTATAATTGACCGGGTTTTGTACGTTTTTTCACCTCTCGGTACCAAATTACCAATACAAATACAAAATTCGAACCACTTCAATTTCCTTCGAAGAAGTTCGAGGTGCTCCGCGAAATTGCATGCCAAAAGCGGGTGCTTTTTTGCAGCCCGCCACCTGCTACTTTCCTAATCTCTCCTTTTAATCCCAACCCTTCATTTTTTTTATTTAATTTATTTATTTTTTTCTTTTGGTTGTTTTGAGAGCTCCTCAATTTCGTGGTGTGATTTAGTACTTCTCCTTCGAATCCTCTTTTTTGGTTTTCTCGCTTTTTAGGGTTTTTGAGGATGGAAGGTTCTAGAAAGAGGGTTTTGGTCACCTCCAATGGGGATGAGATCTCCAAGGGCGTTGCTTACCATTTGGCCAAATCTGGATCCAGGTGATCTTCTTCTTTTTTTTCTTACTATTCCAATCTAACTATACAAATCTTATTTTTTTTATTCGTGTGTGAACAATCCAATTTTCATTCAAATACAAAATTAGTTTTGTTCATGCTTGTTTCTGAACTTATACTTATTTATGGAATAAACAGTTTAGCTTATACATGAACCAAACTCAGTCTTAATATTTGACTTTTGTGATTTGCAATGTAATTTTGTTAGGTTGGTGTTGGTGGGTGATGAGAACTCTCTCAGGGGAATGGTTGGGGAAATCATGGGTTCTCTGCATGGGATTGAACCCATTGATGTGGTTGGTTTGGATTTTGAAGAGGAAAAAGAGGCTGCTTTTGATGCGGCAGTGGAGAAGGCTTGGATGCTCCTGGGCAAATTAGATGCTTTTGTCAACTGTTACTCCTATGAAGGTAAAATTTTTAAAAAACAATTCATTATTTTTCGGAGTTATGATTCTAGTTTCGTTATTTTGATGTGTGATAGGATTTATTAGATCATTACATTTCTGTGTTGTTTTATTTTTCTTACTAACAAGGTTGATATCAATTTCTGCTTAAAATTTGAGAAGCAAAGTTTACGAATAAGTAAAGATTTTTGGTTTAAGGCTATGATTGGGCTTGCTCGAGTTTTGGTGCTGTTGAAGTGGAGTTGTTTGAACAAACATTCACAGCTTTTTTTATCGTCAAAATCTTTCCATCATCTGCAACATAAACATAAGTTTATTGTTGGAACGCAAATCATTTCAGCTTCATGCCGTGTTACTAATTTAAACTTCTTTAGTGGTGGATAGCCTCATTACGAAATTTAATCACTCTTTAGTTTCCGAGGTTAGTGCAATATGTCGCTCCTAACAATATGCATACAAGATTCAGAACTAGCTTGATAGAACTAACAATAATCAGGATGACTCGTTTTGTGTGATTCGGATATGAAATGTTTTGTGTATTTATGACCCTTGATCTATGTATTTGTACTAATTTATCCAGGGAACATGCAAGATTGCCTCGATATAAGCGAAGAAGAGTATAAAAAGACGGTGAAAATTAATGTAATGGCACCGTGGTTTTTACTAAAAGCTGTCGGTAAACGACTCAGAGATTCTAAATCAGGAGGGTCCATCATCTTTCTAACCCAAATTATTGGCGCTGAGAGAGGGTTGTATCCTGGGGCTGCAGCTTATGGTTCAAGTTTAGCTGCCATTCAACAATTGGTTCGGGTAAGTCTTTTCTAGTTTGAATTGGAATTGCGATTGGTTTGCATTCAAAAATGTTCGCGCTTGGTAAATCACATGATGCATACATGTGAGATAGAGTTTTAATTCATCTGAATGGCAAGTAGTTCTGCATATATGTGCATCTGAAATGCTAATCATAGTCCAAGTGTTATATGGCTCTGCTGCATGTGGATTGTAACTTGAATTTGGTTTCTGAATATCGCTTCTTCTGTGGCATTTTCCAGCTATCGGCAATGGAGATCGGCAAGCATAATATCAGGGTGAACGCGATAGCTCGCGGGCTGCATCTGGGAGACAAATATCCCCTACACGTAGGGAAGGAGAAGGCGGAGAAGTCTACAGGCGAGGTGATGCCGCTCTTAAGATGGCTCGACCCCAAGAACGACCTCGCCTCCACCGTTCTGTACCTTGTCGGGGACGACTCCCGCTACATGACCGGCACGACCATCTTCGTCGACGGGGCTCAGTCCATCGTGAGGCCCCGCATGCGGTCCTTCATGTGAGCGAAATCGAGTTCTCCGCGATGTCTTTCGTTTTCCTTTTATTGCTGCTCAGAGCATACTCTACTCTACTCGCCAGTTCTCTTACTATCGCGGAGGCCGCGAAAGGAATAAAAATTGTACAATGAGCCCCATGTATGAACTTTTCATCCAAATCAATAGAGTAAAATAATGGGAAGGCTTTGTTATTCACTTGTGTTTTTTGAATTTCTTTCTCTAGATGATAATTTAGTTGATGTTTCTTTTTAGTACATAGATCAAACTTGTTATGATTTGCGCAACTTCAAACCAAATCGAGCTAAAGTTGTTGTTCTAAATGTATCACTATTTAAAGCAGTTGGATCATATTTCTGTTTCGAATAGATTGTTACAAACAGTTTAGATTTTTTTTTTTTTTTTTTTTTTTTTTTTTTGAGTAGCACATCTAAAAGGATTTAGTATTCAATTTAATAGATTCTGTTTTATTTTCTATTTTTGTTAAAAAAAAAATGGATAGATTCAACAATAGCTATAATTTCCTAGGTGTTACTTTTTGGGCTCAATTATGTGGATTGATAACCTAATAATTTATTTCATTAATTGAACTAATAAAAGCTTGTTATCAATGCATTCTATTAATTAAATAGTTACAATGTATTGGATTAAGATCATAACCCCTCCATTTCAGTTTTTATCCCCAGACCCAGTTATTTTTTTTATTCTATTAAACTGAATTTATATATATACTTACTGAGATTCAGAGGCATTAAATTTAGTTCAAAAATTTAGAAATCAAAGTAACATTTTTATTTATAAAAGTTGAGGCATTAAAAAGGATTCAAAAAAAAAAAAGAGCTTAGAAAGGAAAGTTGAGGGACCAATTTCAAAATAGCCCAAAGTTAATGAGGCTCTCCATACATTTTCACCTTAAAATAATAATAATAATAATAATAAATCCCAAAAAAATAACTGATCGCGTTGCGTTGCGTTGCGTTGCCCTATCTTCGTCTTCTTCCTCCTCCGCGCCTCCCGATTAGGGTTTGGGTCTAGGGTTTCGAGAGGAGGGCGGGGTGGGGGGAAGGGGCGGAGATGGGGGATCCGGAGCTCGTCCTCTTCAACTCCATGTCGAAGCAGAAGGAGCCCTTCAAGCCGATTGTCGACGGGAAGGTCTCCATGTACGTTTGCGGCGTCACCCCCTACGATCTCAGCCACATCGGCCATGCCCGTGCTTACGTTGCCTTCGACGTGCTCCACAGGTCCCTTCTCCCCCTCGTTCTTCCTCTGCGCCTTGTTCCGGATCCGAGTGTGGTTTTGCTTTGAGTACGATTGCTGTAGTAGTAGTAGTAGTAGTAGTTGTTGTTATTGTAGAGGTTGTTTTTTGTATGAATTTTGGCGAATTATGCTTATTTCCTGTAGATTTAATGCATCTGACGTAACTCACTGAAAGGAACCTAAAATGAGTGTCTTGTTGAGTTTGTGGTTTGAGAATCATTTGAAAATTTGAATTTTTGGTGGGAAATTTGCACTCAGTGGTGAGTAAAAGACCGTAAAGATGCGTCGGTCGATATTGAAGCTATATTACTTCAAAAATTAGATAAATGAGATTCTTCATCATCTTTACTGTGAAGGCATTTTGTACGACGAAACAATTTTGATGTAATTTGTTTGTGTTGCAAAATTACTTTTTGGTCATGCTAATTATTTTCCGAGTCATATATCTAGATTGGCAGCTACATTTGTATTTATGGACATAAATTTTGTGATATAAAATTGTTTAATTTAGATCTATTAGTTCCTTGATTACAGATACTTGAAGCATTTGGGATATGAAATTAAGTACGTGCGCAACTTCACTGATATTGACGACAAGGTTAGTAAGTTTTAAATTAGATTAAAATAGCATGTATTTAATTTTTCTCCTTGGGGAGGCTTTTGCTATCAAGATTTGCATGCTGTATTTTTAAATGTTGTTAGTCACATGACTAGCTGAGTATGCTTCCAGGCATTCTAGCTTGGAGCGAGTAGGCTGTGGTAGCTTGCTTTTGTACTAATACAAGAACTAAATAAAACTTCGCCTCATTTTGTAGATCATCAAACGAGCAAATGAAGCTGGGGAGGATCCATTAAGTTTAAGTAGCCGATTTAGCAAAGAATTCTTGGATGACATGGCTGTCCTTCAATGCTTGCCTCCGACTCATGAACCACGTGTGACAGATCACATAGACCAGATAAAGGATATGATAGCAACGGTAGTTCCTTGCCAAGCATTGAATATTTATATTTTTCTTATTCTAGTGGTAAAGCAAATTTTGTTCCCCGTGATGCAAAAAATCACATAGTACTTCATTACTATTTTATCATATTGATCTTCTCTCAATCTTTGATTTATTAGATCTTTTTTCTTCTTATTGCTTTTGTTTTGTTTTCTGATGAAAATTTCATGTTCTTTTGCTGACAGATAATCGACAACGGCCATGCCTATACTCTTGAGGGAGACGTTTACTTTTCTGTTGATAGTTTTCCCGATTATTGCTGTTTATCCGGACGGAAGTTAGATGACAATCTTGCAGGCGGAGGTGGGCGAGCCTCTGTTGATCTGAGAAAGCGGAATCCTGCAGACTTTGCATTATGGAAGGTGGGGAGCTTATTTTTAACTTAGCATTTGTCCTTTCAAATTGTGTATTATTTATCAGTAAAAGGTATGAATAGTTATTGCTATATCCTGATATTCTGACTATTGTCTGAATTTTTCACTATGATGCTTGTTCCTAAATTTTCTCATAGTTTGCAATTCCATCTCTGACCTTGTTCGACCATGTTCCAAGTAATTGAATCAAGGAAGTCAATTTACAGGATTTTTTTTCCCTGTTTGGGATGGATTGCAATATATGAGAAAGTTGAGGGACTAAAGTGTTTAAGCGAAAAAGTCCAGGCGCTAAGTAGCAATATCACGATAGTACACAGATTTCCCATACATTTTACACTTTATGTATGTTGTATACATTCATCAATTTCTAATTTTTAAGTATAACTTTCAGTCTGCTAAGCCTGGTGAGCCAAGTTGGGAAAGTCCGTGGGGTCCAGGGCGACCAGGGTGGCATATTGAATGCAGTGCCATGAGTTCTCATTATTTAGGCCATTCTTTCGATATTCATGGTGGGGGAAAGGATTTGATCTTCCCTCACCATGAAAATGAGGTTGCGCAGAGTCGAGCTGCTTGTCCAGAAAGCAACGTGAACTATTGGATGCATAATGGCTTCGTCAACCGGGACAATCAGAAAATGTCCAAGTCAGATAATAACTTCTTCACAATCCGAGATGTAAGCGGTTGTTATAATCTGACACTTTTGTATGTCCCATCAATTTAATACCGTAAATTTTCTATCTGAGGCACAAAATTCTATTTTATCGAATACAGATCATTGAGAAGTATCATCCTTTGGCATTAAGGTTTTTCTTAATGCGCACTCACTACAGAGCAGATGTGAATTACTCTGATAGACAGCTTGACACTGCATCAGATCGTGTCTTCTACATATATCAGGTGCGTTACTTGTTTGGAGAAACAAGATTAAGGTCATCTTTGAATTGGCATGAGATTTCTAAGAGGTATTGTTTGAGTAAAACTGTTTGGAGCAGCACTAACAGTTCTTTCCTCGAGAACCCATTCAGTAGTTTCTGAATGCAGCATAAGCTTTTAGTTGGAGCTTGTACTTTTGGGTCTCATTTGTGCTCCCGCTTGGGTAGTAATTCCAGACAATTTGCTTGCTAAATACTTTTCTAATTCATTTTTGGAGTAAAGAAGCTGTTTGAGACCAAACATACAGTAGCTCAAGCTTTTAAATTCTTTACAGGATATAAGAGTTAATTATTTATTTATTTTCCCCACATGTAGACTATTCTTGACTGTGAAAAGGCTCTATCCCCATTTCGTGAGGGAAATATCAAGGGTCAGATCCCAGATGATATCCGAGAACTGGTTGATAAGTTCCATTTCAATTTCATAGCTTCTATGTCTGATGATTTGCACACTACTGCTGTTCTGGATGACCTAATGGAGCCTCTGAAGTCAGTTAACAGCAATTTGAAGAAATTTAAGGTATGACGGACCTGGACAATCAAATTTACCTTCGATTTTGTTGTTTGAATTAAGGAAGTTTATTAGCTGACTGTAATTGCTACTTTTGTGTTTGCTTCTTCAATTCAAAAAGGGTAAGAAGCAGCAGCAATTGCTTATTCTAGCCCTGATTGCTTTGGAAAAAGAAGTCAAGGATGTGCTCGGGATTCTTGGTCTGATGCCATTGTCATCTTGTGTGGAGGTAATCGATGAGTCAAAAGTTTACTATGTTGGCCTCCTTGACTCTTTGCTTATGTAACAGTTCCCTTAGGCCTCCTACGATTACACGTGTTTTTTTTTTTTTCTTTTTTTTTTTTTTCCGTTTATAAAATTTAATATACAAAAAAATTTCGCTTTATTTATTTATTTTTCTCTTTCTGTTTACAAAAGTGAGTTCACAAGTTAGTTAACAATAACAAGAATAGAAAATTCCATCTGTGGTTCATTTAATCACCTAGAATTTGAATTTAACACAAAAAGATGAGGAAGCCATTAGTGTAGCCTTATGAGGCATCGGCTTTTACTTTCCATTTTTATTCGAGCACTTCTGTTTGTCTAAATGGATTGACCACTGGGAGTTGGCAACAATTCTAACGTATGTCGCCATGCATCTTAGTGGCCAAATACTGAGATGATATTTATTCGGACAGCAAATTTACCAAAAGTAGATGGAAAGAGAGCAGCAGTAAGGGGATGTTAATTACATAAACACAATATTTAATATACTCACCATCAAAACTACCCATCATTGTAGATTGTTTAAATAACTTTAAATTTCTGTTTTGGATATTCTTCATTTGAAGTTGTATTCAACCTTACAATCTACCTTTTATTTTTTAACCCCCAACTCTACAGGTGTTGCAACAACTAAAAGAGAAAGCACTAAAGAGAGCAGGGATGTCGGAGGAAGAACTCTCACAGAAGATCGAGGAGAGGACAATGGCGAGGAAGAACAAACAGTACAGAGAATCCGATAGGATCAGGAAAGAGCTCACCGCCGTGGGAATCGCCCTAATGGACGAACCAGGTGGTACAGTATGGAGACCGTGCGAACCCGAGCGTCCAGAAGATTAGCCAATGTCTGAATCGATAAATTATCATCACTTACGCTATTTACCACTTTTCACAGCAGTCGGTTGGCATGTATAAGATAAAGAGGTCTTATAGGTTGCAATTTTTGACCAGTGGAATTTCACTTACTCGGACACGGGATTTTCCCTTTGGATTATTTAATGTGTGCTGATTTAACAGGATTTGTATAAGATTAACAAAGAACCCCTCAGAATGGTTGTTTTACTACACTACTCTACATCTTATTTATCTCACTCACATTGTATTCAAATATGGCAAGCTTGCGACTTTTTCTGAGTGAATCTTTTGTTGATGAATAGATGGATGGACCGAATGAAGTCGACCTGCGCCATTTTGCGGGTTCGGTGGGTCGGAACTTTTCTGCTGATGATACAAATGTTGAATTCATTGTCTCGGTGAAGTATTGCTAGTGTTTTTACTATTTCTGCTTTCTGAAATATGTGGACTTTTTATTGCAGTACACCTGAGTATTGTTTGTAAAAAAGAAAATAAAACAAATCTTTCATTCTTCTCAGTAGCAAGTTATGTTGTAGAACATGTATACAAATGAATCAAATTTCTGTGTTAACTTAACAACTCAATTGAACATGGTGCAGTCTCTCCTGATCTGGCCAAGTTTTCCGGTCTTGATGCCGACCCGCCCGAGCTTGACCATCGAGTGCGCGAACGCTGCGAAGAAGCTGCTCTGGTTCCCGGCAAAGTCGCTGACGGTGGACTTCGTCCGGTTGTCGGTGTACAGCACCTTGTCGGCCGTGAAGAGCCCGAGGCCGTCGATGAGGTTCTTGTAGTAGTAGCTGTCGAACGTGACGGGCGTGACCGGGTCCATGTTCACTGCCAACGTTGGGTCGACGTGCAGCGGGCACACCTGCTTGAGCTGCTCCGCGTAGGCCGGGTTGAGCGACGGGTCGACCGGCGACGACGAGCTGAAGTTGTACAGGCGGTTGGCGAAGCGGGTGCAGTGTGCGAAGCCAACGGTGTGGGCGCCGGAGAGTGCGACCACGTCGAGCACGGTGAGGTTGTGTTTTCTAAAGAGCAATGTGAGATTCCTGAGGTTGTAGTCGGCCTCCGGGAGGTTCCCGGCTACCAGGCTAGCTTTGGAGATGAGCCCGTCAAGCCGGCCAAGTTCGACGGTGAAGTTCGGGCCGCCAGACTAAGCCCAAAATCGATCACAAAAGGATCCATTGTTACAACTTTCACATTTTATATATGTTTCCTAGTTTTGACGGAATAGATCAGTTATTACTTAGTTTTGACGGAATAGATCAGTTATTACTTACTAGAACTACAACATCGCGAGCCGCGATCGCCAGTATGTCAGCGCAGGATACTACACCGGGGCACTCAGCTTCCACGGCCTCCTTGGCCTTGATGACGGTGTCGAACCCGTCCCCGGCGAGGGAGATGTTGTCCGGCGCATCCTTCTCGGCATCGCCGTCCGGCGAAGCAATCAGCACAGATCCATCACAACCCTGAATATCGAGAAATTCAACTACTATCCAAAATATTAATTTTATTTAACTACAAAACTGAAGTTTTTTTTTACTCAAATAAGTTTTCAAAAGCACTCATAAATCTCAAACACAAAAATATGGTTTGAGAAAAGTCAACGGTGGACTCGTCAAATAAATATATATATTTGTGATCAGATTCTACCGAAGCTATAGTTTACAAGCTATAAAATTATTGATGGGTACAATTATATATAGGTTGTAACAGCTAATTATGAGGATGTTAATTAATTAATATCCCTTGTTTTATTTTGGAAATTATTAAATTTTGTTCCTTATTTTTTTAAATCAATTTTAAGGACCTATTCAACCAAAAGAAAATTACTTATAAAATTTGTGCAATTATAAAAATTCCCAATAAAATTTGACACAAATTCTCAGATCTCATTTATAGTTCAAAAAATTTGAAAAACAAAAAAACATGACTCATTGATCGAGAAAGAGTGCTTATGAGTATGACAAAACTATGCATCTCTATAAATGATGTGTTAGCATGTTGATAAGGATTTGATCAATTATGATGAAATATGTATTTTGAAGATGCGTGATTCAAAACTAAATCTATAAATTCTTTTTTTGTTTTCTATATATTGATTTCTTTTGGTTGGTTTGTGGTGTTCGATCGAAAATAAAATTTCAAAGGAATTTGGACAGTTCTAATTAATTCTACGCTGCATTAAAAATCGATACGATAGAAAATGAACTATATACGATTATAATTTGACATATATATGGTGTCCTCATAGAAAATGAACTATTTGTTCACATTATCATACTCTCTCTCTCTCTCTCTATATATTTTTTATATTTTTATTTATTTATTTATGATGTTAAATTATATAAAATAATTATTATTTTTTAATTAAAAGCTGTACAAACTCAGAGATTTTTTCATTAGTCAGAAGATGTGAACTATCTAAGGAGCATGATGCTTCTATATTTTATATTCCACATGTGGCACACAATGTGGATCAAACTCAATAATTTTACTTGAATAGAGCCTAGAGAGTAGTCTCAATATATAGGCTCATTACCTAATACTCCTCTTTTGTAGGTGCCATTGATTTTTTGCAATGTTGTTTCACATGATTGATCTTTGACTTTCCTACTAATTTTAATGTAATAAAACCAACTCTTCCATTATTAAATTTTTTTATCTTTTCCTCTAAATTCAATTCGTTTGGTGCTAATAATTATACAGATATAATATCTACGGATCTCGAATATGATTCGATCCAATTCAATCTCCTGTACAATCTAATCTTCCGCCACATAATAAAGTTCTAATTCTTTAAGCAAACAATCATTTCTTTTCTCATGTATTGAATGATGGTGAGAAAACGAAGAAGAAGAAGAAGAAGAAGAAGAAGAAGATAGCTTGATGAACTACTAGCATAATTTTGCGAAGTTCAGGAAAAGCAAAAGAGCTTCAAAGGAAGAGTATACGAAAACCGCACCTCAACGAAGCAATCGTGGAAGAACAACCTCAATGTCGCAGGAACCGTCACGATCGTCGCATTTTTCTTCTTCTCCACCGCCTGCCGCACAATCAACTCGACATTCGGGCACGAAGTTTGGTAGTAATTCGGCGATAAATCTGCCTCGACGATCCGCAAAGCAAGCAATAGAACCAACCCCACAAACAATCCTCTCAAGTGTTGCTCCATCTCTATAGTTAATCTCTCTCTTAATTTCTCAACACTTATAATAATGAATGAGGGGTAGTCAAATGGAAAGGAAATAAGAGCAAATGTGTATGTAATAGACGTGGTAGAGCATCTCCTCAATGATATTAACAAATGTGTGCTAAATAATTATAATGTTCTTAATATATAGTTTCATATTGAATAAAACTTCGACTTATATATTTTAGACCGTGATTTAAATCTAATAAGTTATTGTCGACGGTAGATCGGATCATTACAATAATACAATGTTAGTATTTCATCGTTAGTCGATAAAAATGCAGGGAAAAGTTTGATCTATCAATTGTTGTAAATCAAAGGTTTTCTTTTTAAAGAGAAAAGCAATTAGTTTAAAATTGTGGGCATGCATTTTTAAATTATTTAAAAAATAATTCATGGTAGTCCATGCATTCCTTTGACTGTGAGATGTGCACGGCACGATTACTTGATTCCAATTTAAGCTTTGCACGATTTATTTGCCTTTTGATTTATGTACAATAAGGTTTTTCTTTTTCTTTTTTTTTTAGTACCAACCTTTATTTTTAATTGCTTTAAAATTTGGTGAATATATGTAGGGCTCAATTCAAACTATTAGCCATTTGAGAATGTGTGCCTATTTTTTCTAAATTTGCTTTTTTTATATACCTAATTTTTATATAATTCTGACCAAATTAACGATTGTAAAATTACTTCTAAATTTGATAAATTTTACTGGCTCTGGTACCGCTTGTGGATCGAAAGCGCCAATAAACTATTCCAAAAATAAGTGCGGATAGAAATGATGCACTCATCGTACTTAAGGAATTCGACCTGACTCGATTCATATGAACGTTGGATTTATTATTGAGCCTCTTGCCGTTGGGTCTATTTAAGGTCGCACCTCCACTTAACTTATTGGACTCATCCAACTCAATTTATTAGTCTCTTAAGTCTATTATCACTGGATAGAAAGTTGGTGCATCCTGTGAAAAACGAATCCGTGTCATTAATTAGCTCTAATACCGCTTATGCATTGAAAGTGCTAACCAACTATTCTAAAAATACGTGTGATAAAAAGGACACATACTTAAGGTCTCAACCACAGCGTTTTACGAATTTCGATTTGATTCAACCCACATGAATGTTGGATTTATTATTAGACTTCTTATTATCGCCTCAACCACAACGCTTCACGAATTTCGACCTGACTCAATCCGCCTGAATGTTGAATTTATTATTGGACTTTTTATTATCGGGTCTATTGTGAACTCACCTCTATTCAGCTCATTGGGTTCATCCAACTCAATTTATTAATTTTCCGAATCTATTATCACGGAGCATAAAAATAAATATATTTTTAACTCATAAATAAATAGCTATCAAATTACATCAACCTATTGCCTACTTTCTATTTTATCTCATACTTTTAATAAAATTATTTAAATTTTGAATAAAATAAATTACACTAAATTCCATAATTTTTAAATAATAAATTAATAGTGTCATTCAATAGACAAAACTAGCTGAAACCTTGTTATTTTATTTATAAAATCGTGGTGTTTAATGATGTGACCATATTGAAATATAAACTTCGGTTTGATTTTTTTTTTTTTTATGATCTTACTTTATAAAATTAGTAGCAACAAATAAAAAATTTAAAAAGCTAAAAAAAAAAAAAAATTGAGCTAGGTTGCTGCCTGACATGGGCAGGATGTGACACCCCCGGAATTTAGATTAGTCCTCTATATAAATGATATAATAGGACTAAATCTCTAACCCGGCTATAGCATTTTGGATGGTAGCAAGATCCAAGAGGAACATGAGAGTTAAGCGTGCTAGAGCTAGAGTAGTTCTAGGATGGGTGACCCCCTGGGAAGTGGGGCGTCACAGTTGGTATCAGAGCCAGGGTTATATATGGGTAGAGCGAGGCTCCCCGGCTAATGACCGTTGTGAGTGGAGTGCAGCTCCTCACAAGGTCGGCTAAGGCTAGCGAGACGAGTCTCACATCGCCTGGTGCTTGTGAGTGTGCTTGAGCCTGACGTGGACGTCAGGGCTTAAAGGGGGGAAGAATGTGACACCCCCGGAATTTAGATTAGTCCTCTATATAAATGATATAATAGGACTAAATCTCTAACCCGGCTATAGCATTTTGGATGGTAGCAAGATCCAAGAGGAACATGAGAGTTAAGCGTGCTAGAGCTAGAGTAGTTCTAGGATGGGTGACCCCCTGGAAAGTGGGGCGTCACACAGGAAGAGGTTGGGTTTTAGATAGATTAACAATCAAATTCGAAGCGCGAGACCGACGAATTTAAAAAATTTATATTCAAAACTTGTCGAATTAGATTCGAAGTGAATTAATTTAAATTATATTTTTTTGACTTTTTACTTATCGTTTCATTCAGCAAATATATTATAAAATAAAAAATTTAAATTTAAATAAATTTAAAATATATTATATTATTTTTTATTTTTTATTTTTTATTTTTTATTAACTGTGAATAGAGCGAATTGAGGCGGAAGCTTCACGAACCGGATCCAATTTGATCCACTACTCTTTGTGTCTAATTGATCGCGTCACCATTTGCGGCTCCGCACCACGTGTCACTCCAAGAGCTCCACACGTGCGAGGTGTTGCCACGTCATCCTATATATCCGAGAGAGAGAAATAGTACTGTGTACTGCCTCGATCAGTTGCTACTAATTGCTAAGTCACTCTCAATTGCTATTTGCTTTTTGTAGTTTTATTAGCTTTTTAAACTGGAACAGGAGCAGCGGCAGCAATAGAAGCGAAAATAAACGATGGGCAAGGTAAGATTGCTTTTTTTTTTTTTTTTTTGGTTATTTTAATAATATCAGTTCAATTTGCTAGTTTTGAACTTCTTCTTCCTGTAAATATAGCTTGAACAAGTTTTGAGACTATTTTGAAGTTATGGCGCATAATGTTTAAGATTATTTCTGAACTTTTTTTTTTTTTTTTCTTTTTTGCGTAAAAATGAAAATAATTGATTTTGGGTCTGAACTGCCATGCATGATCACGGCAGGAAAAGGAGGAGGAGAAGAAGAAACTTGAGAAAGGAAAAAACGTGGCGACGGCGGCGACGGTGGAGGAAGCGAAGAAGAAAGTAGAAGAGAAGAAAGCTGAGAGGAAGGAGAAGGATGAGGATGCGGAAGCTGAGAAGTCGCCGCTGCTGCTGCAGCCACCTCAGGCGGTAGCGGCGGCGGCGGCGGAGGAGGTGGTGGTGATGAAGGTCTTCATGGACTGCGAGGGGTGCGCGAGGAAAGTGCGCCGCGCCTTGAAAGGCTTCGAAGGTATCTGATGAATATAAAATATCAAGTTTGTTGAAAATTTTAATTTTTTTCTTTCGATTTTTTTTTTTTTTAAAAAAAAACTAGATAATATACTATTCATTTGTTTATTTTTAAAATAAATTTAGCTGAAAATACGAAGTTCGAACTCAAAACTTTGAATGTAAACCACAAAATTTGAATTTTGTTGGTGATCATATGATGTAGGGGTGGACGAGATAAAGACGGATTATAAGACGCAGATGGTGGCTGTGAAGGGGAGGAGGGCGGCGGCGGAGCCGACTAAGATGGTGGAGAGAATCTACAGAAAGTGTGGAAAGAAAGCGGAGCTGATCATAATCCCCCGACCTGCGCCGCTGCCGCCGCTACTGCTGCCACCGATGGCGTCGAGAGCGGCGCCGGAAAAGAGTAAAGAGAATAACAATAAGAGTAAGGAGAAGGTGGAGCCTCAAGTGGTCGTCGCTGTGCTTAACATCCGCATGCATTGCGAGGCTTGCGCGCAAGAGATCAAGAAGAAGATTCTAAAAGTGAAAGGTGCTTTATTTGTTTATAATCAACACTTCACTTGAGACATTTTGAAATTAATATTTGGATGTGGAAATTGGATCAGGGGTGCACGAAGCTGATCCGAACCTGGTGGCGTCGCAGGTGACGGTTAAGGGCGTGTTCAATCCGGCGACATTGGCGGAGTACGTTCACAAGCGCACGAGGAAGCACGCGACCGTAGCGGCCGTGCAGCTGCTGCCGCCACCGCCGCCGCTCGCTGATGCACCGTCTGCGGCGGAAAACCGTCAGAATCCAAATCAAGAAGCGGAAGACGGCGGCGCAGGCGGCAAAAAAGAAGAGGGGAAGAAGCAGAATGAGAAGAAGAGTGGGGGCATAGATGAGGAGGCGGCGGCGGCGGCGGAGCCTACGGTGGTTGTGATGGGGCCGACAGTGGCCGCGGAGGCCAGTGTTGCAGGGAAAAGAGGACGACAGGTGACGAACGAGCACCGCAACGCAAATAGCTGCTACTACTACTACTACCACCCTCACTATCCCGTGGAGTATTACGCTTACCCGCCGCAGATCTTCAGTGACGAGAATCCTAATGCTTGCATTGTCATGTAATGCTATATTATATCTTCTGCACTCGCTTTTATACTTGTAAAACTAAGCTCTTCAGAATTTTCTATTGTAATACGATCAAATAATGATAGAAATTGTCATCGCAAAAGTGAAGTGAAACAGATGTATTTGAATATCCAGTTTTTGAAGCTTTAGAAGTACTGGGATGGTACAATAATTGTGTTATATATAACATACTAAATAATGAAACACAAACTGCTGCGCACACTACCAAAATGTGCGAGTATTTCAAGCTCCAAAGAGCAAAGAATAAACGAACAAGATCAACATGAGGAGATAACAAAAGCTAAATAAACTGCTAGAACAATTAATAAAAGGCATTCGAAGAAAATCACTCAAAGAATTTTTCATGCAGCAAATCTTTGGAATCAGGCATTGTTCTGCTTGCACCGCCACTCCGCCCGCGCGCGCACGATCTCGGCCTTGTCCTCCTGCAGCCGGATCAGGTGCGTGCTCCCGAGGTCGGCCTCGCACGAGTTCGTGTAGTCCTGCTCCACGTCTCGCGGCATCATGCTGGTGAGGGACTCCAGGAGCTGAGACTGTCGGCATTCGCGGCGGTATTCGAGTGTTATGCTTGTGAGGTGGTATTCCTCCAACACATTCAGGGGCACGCTCTACGGAAGGACGGATTGAGTAATTCACTCGCACAAGAGAACACACCGCACTACTAAGAATTAAAAATTTAAAAATCATAATAATTACCTCCAAGATCCATCCAATGTATTTCACATTGTTCACATGCTGATTGATATCCATGTCACTCCATCTTGGCTGAGTCACATAATAAAAGCAGAGAAGCTTGATTCCGATTTCGATTCCATTTTGATTTCAATTGCGACAGGTTAGAGAGGATTCTTACAGCTAATCCTGATCTGACATTTTCGGCAGTTTCGTCGGTGAGCTTCTCGATCGATCGGTCGCTGCTAACGTCGGAGATCACGGTCCTGTCCAAGTAAAATGGCCTCACCTCTTCCCTCACCTGTTCAGGTATCTTAGACAACCTCCTTGTTTCTCTGTTCATCATAACCCAGTTGCTGCAGCAAACATATACATATTCGTGTCAGAGTACAAAAAATTCAGAATTGGCTCAAACTAATTAATCGCAGTGCCTTGTAGCGCTAGCTATCAGTCTCTTGGTGCTATAGTCTCTTATGATCCAGTCGCGACGCATGCCGTTCTTCCCGGATGCTGCAACCCAGGTATCAATCTCAATCACATCTCCCCTGCAGAACATTTTTGAGCTTGTGAATTTGCGCAAGTGCGGAGACATACTGCACATGTATTTATGTACGTGTATATATATATATATCATCTTGATCAGTTTTGAAAGTTTGAGTAATTACCAGCGGCTGTATTTGTCGACCTGGATGTTGATCCGCGTGACGACCCAAATGAGCTTCCTGAGGCTCATCTGATGCGTCGCGCCGAACCCGTCGCTCGCCAGACCGGAGCTCATCACATGGTTCAGGGCTGTTTCCTGCTCTCAGTGATCCATTGTGCATGAATCCTTTAGTTTTCTACTTATTACTATGATTTGAATCACAGCTTACAAATATGGTTTGCACCGTAAATATTCTACGGTATCACTCCTCATTTATATAACTAGTATATATATATATATATATATATATATATATATATATATATATATATATATATATATATATATATATATGCTTTATAATACTAATTTGACAACACATCAGTAATTTTTGAGAGCAACCTTTTAAAATTTTAAAGAATCTTGTTGTACCTAATCGTGACACCTCAAAATTTAGATTAATTTTATATATAAATAATATAATATAATTAAATTTTTTAATTCGATTATAATATTTTCGATAGTAGATAAGCTCAAGAGGCTAAAAGAATTAAGTGTGATAGAGTTAGAATAGTTTTAAGATGGATGATCTCCTGAAAAGCGAAGCGTCATAGTTGGTATCAGAGTTAATCACCAGCCGAAAATATGAGATGAATCTCAGCTGATATATAATAGGTAGAGGGCAGCTTCTCGACTAATGACCGTTGTAGGTCGAATGCAGCTCCTCGAAAGGTCGGTTAAGACTAGCGCCTAACGTCCAGGGAAGAATGTGACGCTTTCAAAATTTACATTAATTTTATATATAAATAATATAATATGACTAAATCTCTTAATTCGGTTATAATATTTTGAGTGATAATTAGGATGAAAAATTAAGAGAGTTGAGTTATAGTAACACAAGAGTGGATAACTACCTGAAAAGTAAAACGTTACACTAATAATTTTTTAAAAAATATTGTACAAGACTTATGCAGAACTTATATGAACTATAAATTATTTTGAATCGATTATATAATATTTTTTTAAATTTTTTTTATTGAAGTTGGTTAACAGTATTTTAACTATAATATTAAACTAATTATATATTTTAATGAAATTATAATCATGATAAATATACGTTGATAATGTTTAGTTCGATAAATTTTATATATTTTTATTTAGAAAAAAGAAGTCCATGTAATTTACCTGAAGGAGATTCATGATTGTCTCCATGGTAGCAGTCTTGTCAGGCCCAATCTCATAAGACCTGATCACAAATGTCTGCCTGTACACAAACCTCTCCTCCACAAACTTTCCCAGCTTGAATGCATTCATGGCCACCGCCCCTTCCTCTCCCTCTCCACCCTCCCCACCCTTCCCCACATACAATGGAGCCTCTATGCTCCCATGCACCAGTACCCCATTCACCTTCATCCCATTCACCCTCCCCGTTGCTATCACCTTATTAACCTGCTCACCACCACCGCTGCTACAACAACTCCTCACAGACACCAATCCCCTCATCACCACCTGATGATCACCAGTAATGCTAGCGTAGTTCACTCGCATCGGCGCTTCCTTTCGGAGGCCGAAGCAGGCCCTCGCGGGCGTCGATACCATCGCCGTCATCGCCGCCATCATGCTCGAATACTCATTTGGCTAAAGGAGAGCCAATGGAGAGGGGGCTCATTTGATAATGCATGTGGTATGGTGTTGATCAGTTTGATTGATGGTGAGCACCGATACTTCGTCACAAAAAAACAAAGCATGCATGCATGGAACTAGAAAAGTAATCAATGCTTAAGTCATATAAAGGGTTAGAGAGAGAGAGAGAGAGAGAGGAGGGACAATAAAAGAATAAGCATGTTTGGAGAAGGATTTAGAGAGAGAGAGTAACATGAAATGATGGATTACACGCAAGTGTAGGAGATTGAGTGGTGGTGTGAGCTAGAAATTGCCACGAAAATAGGGGGTGTGTTTGAGAGAGAGAGAGAGAGAGAGAGAGAGAGAGAGAGAGAGAGAGAGAGAGAGAGAGAGAGAATTGAGGGACTAGTAAAATGCAATTAATCCATCCAAATGAAGGGGAGTTGGGAAAAATGGATGATGGTGATGGAGTGTAGCTCACCTGCTGCCTCCAACCATGACAGGCTTCTACAAATTAGATCCACCAAACATTGTCAAATTATTTTTTTTTTTTTTTTTTCTTTGATTTTGTTATTTATTTATCTATTTATTTAATTTTAGTGGGCCTAAATAAGGACCCATGGGTATCGGGCTTTGAGCCTGGGCTTGGGTTGGGCTTTTATATTCTTCAGTAAATTTGGGCTAAAGTATGGCATGACGAAGCCCATCAAGTTTTCAAGCCGGGCTTGGATTCGAGGTCGCCCGATCCGATCCGATTCTACACTCTACAATAAAACCAAATAAGCTTTCAGACCAAAAACGTCGAATTTAGACTGTACTAAAAAGACGTTACACCACCTCCGTACCCAAATGTCAGCATAGCACGGCACGATACTTACTCGGGCTTGACGCATACTCCGTGCATCGATGTAACAACCTAAGGATAAGAAGAATGGAGGTAAAAGAACTTAGTAGATAATAGTAGAGTAGTTCGAAGAATAAAGAAGCTCGAGAAGCGAACTTAGCCTTCTTCCATGGTGGATCGAGGCAACCAAAGGAAGGCACATTCGGGAGAGCCGAAGACACAGCAAGAAGGCACTTGGTTCCCATAGCTCTGGAGAAGGAAGCCGCCGACAGCATATAAGGCCCAGCTGGGGGAAGTTGAGGAGTAGTGAGATTCTTTCAGCTTGCGGATTAGAGCACCAAGGAGCGGGGCAGTCGTCGCGATGGAAGGGATGAAGAGGTCGGAGAGGAGCACGACAGAAGAGGATCCAAGGGCACAGGAAAAACAGATATCAGAGTATAAGCTTCCACTCAGAAGCCCAGCTGAAGAAGGCCACTGAAGAAACCCACAGAAGAGGGCCCAACTGCAAGGGCCCAACTAAAAGGGCCCAATCAAAGAGGCCCAACTGAAGGGGGCCCAACTGCAAGGGCCCAACCAGAGAAGGCCAACTTGAGGAGGCCCATCCCAAGAGGCCCAATAGCAGGAAGTTCAACCAGACACTGTGAAGGCTCAGCCCACTAACAAGTAATTACTATAGCAAAGTAGAGTAGTAAGTAGGATAACACTAATAGCTTAATACACAATTAGTAAGATACTATATATATATGCATCTGAGATGTAAGGGATTATCATGAAGAATTAATACAAGTTTCTACTTCCTTCTCAAGCTTTCTCTATCTCTCTCTCCCCTTTCTTGACTCTCTATCTCAATCTCTTTCTTCCCTTATCTTCTCCTCAATCCCACCAATTATCTCTTCTTCTTCCCAATTTCCCTCTGTGAATCACCCATCATCCTCACCGCCTAGCCAGAGAAATCTCATCATCGGCGGCCGCAAATCGTCCGGGGATATTACAATTGGTATTAAAGCGGCATGATCCTAGGGATCGGCTCAGACATCCTGAACCAACAAGCGACCAGACCGGAAGGCAGCAAGGCAACAACAAGCAACAAGAAACTAAGAGCTGCAAGCATCACAAGAACCAGCCACAGGCAACAAGAAATCGAAGGCAACAAGCAACACAACCAACTCACAAACAACCATCGCAGGCAACAAAGCCATATGAGATCGAAGGCAACAAAAGCAAACACTACCTGATCACAGGCCGCAAGGTTAGCTCCTTAGACACCCTCTAAATTCCAAGTGCATTAGTTAGTCCAAGAGGTGAACTAGCGCAAGCGGAAGCAAGAACCTGAGCTGCAAGATCACAAGCAAGATCATAAGCAAGATCACAAGCAACAAGACCACAAGCTACAAGATGACAAACAGCAAGATCACAAGCAACAAGATCACAAGCAGCAAGGCCACAAACAACAATGCCAAAAGAGAAGAACAACTAGGGATTTCATCAAACACCAAGTGAGCAAAGTGTGCCAAGGAGTAAGAAAATGGAACAAGGCAAACCTGGAGCCAACTAGTGGTAAAACAATAACCAATTCTACAAACAGGTCACAAGCAGTGATTGGGAGTCGTTCTGAAGCCACTGCAAGAGGCAAACAGCTAAACCTATCATCAAACAATCTGGATGCAAGGTAACACAACGATACCCCCAATTTATCCCAACACTATATCACCTTCAGTATATTGCCACAACTGAAATATATCAAGGTCAGTTGTGGAGGGGCTACTATATATTCTATTGGTTAGAACGACACCCGAGCCTCAGCGTAGCATCATCGGCCACCCTTGACAGCATTACTATAGCAAGGAGTGAAAGGAATCAGTTCAGTGGCTAGTCGAACACTGCGAGGAAGAGTAAAGATGATTCAGGGAACACAATTACAGCAACTCACCCCTGACTGTGATAAGATGATTGGAGAAGGGTTAGAGCAACACACATGGGGCTATAACCAACAGATTGGGGAGCGGGCCGAGCGAATTGGTAACTTACAACAGACATGGCAACACATGTATGAAGCCTTGAGAATGGAAGAAAATAAGAGCTATGAAAGGTTGCGACAAGAGAATGCTAGAAGGCATAAGCAGCTGCTGGAGTTGCTAACAACCTTGTTGCCAAACTCGCAACAACTAGTGAATACCAATCTAGGGAACGAGAGGTACCCAATCCAAGAATTTGGTACTTCCGAGCAAATTGGTTCCTTAGAGAGATGCCGAGAGAATAGGTAAGCCATTAAGGGATACAAAATCATGATGCAGGAGAATGGCCGCAGTCATGGACAACCTCTAGAGTCGACTAGGAGTCTAGCTGTACATGCTAGAGAAGAAAATACTGCAGTGCAAGCCTTGATAGAAGAGAAAGAGCTAGTACCCCTAGGCTCCACTGTAATGGGAAGAGCTAGTTCACTAGTTAATTCCGGCATCTGCCAACCAACTGTAGTGAAGGAAGTAGAGCAAAAGCACCCTAAAAATCAACAGGTTGAGGCCAACAAGGAATATGATATGAAGTTGGGGAACAGTGCTAACAAGCTGAAGGAGCTGCTAAAAATGTTCACATCACTACCACCTCTGCCCAAGCCTGCTCACATTACTCCAGCAACATGAGGTACCTCAGTAGCCACAAAACAGCTCACAGTTCTAAAGCGAGTATCAATTACAATTCTGTAGAAAAGGCTACATAAGAGAATCAGAAGATGCAAGGGCACCAGGATTACCTACAGGTGAAGATCTATAGAAGTCCTGAGATTGTGTTGTGGAAGAGGGTTAACACTATATACTTAATGGATGACCTGGAAGGTCCCTGCAGGCAACAACACAAAGGACCAGTGGGAAACAATCAAGTAAGGTCTGGAAACTTAAAAGTCCAAGAATTAAACCAAGACTCAAGTCTGGCAAAGACTGGCATGGTATACTTCCTTGTGAATGAAGTTAAGGAGCTAGGGAACATGCTCGAAATGCCTCACCCTTGTTCACTATCTCTTGCCTACGAACAAGCTAAGTTGAAGGAATCTAATGGGAAATTGGATATTACAATGCACCCAGCAGAGAAACGCAAAGCACTCACTGTTGTTGTGTCCAGGTGGATGCCAGCAGTGTACGACAATGGTGAAGGAAACCATCAGGCCAAAGAAGTTACTACAGAGCCACTAGAGCCAGAAATGAAAAGGAATATACATCAAAAGGTGTAAGATTGCGAGACCTTCTTTAGAGCTAAAGGGGGAAAAAGATCTGAAGAGTGCTACAAGTGGTTGAGGCTTGCAGAGGGGTGGTTCCGCAGTGGATTCCACATTCTGGTAACTTTACAATATGTATATAACCATTACTCTCCAATCCCTGCCTCAATTACAATTGAAGATATTATAAGGAGCCCAACATTGAGCCGGTGCAAGCAAAGGGAGCAGCTGAGTACAACGCAGCAAAGAGGGACGTATTATACTGCTAGAAGAAAAAGCGAGAGAATTTTTGGAGAAAAGAAAGCAATTTTCCCAGAAACAGAAGCCTACAAGCATGCCATCAAGACTATGAGAAGAAACCGGAACCTCACCATTGGTCACCATAGGTCATAACAGACCATGGAGCAAACAAGACCGGCAACGCGCAGGTTGCGACCCTCCGAAGGCCCGAGAGTAAACCTTGCTCCCACTGGGGTCTCCGTCCATGCCGCGATGACGAAGAAGAAGAGGGAATGGGGGCACGATTTTAAAACACCTCAGATCAGAGTCCGGAGCGGCGAGGCACCAGCTAGAGGCTCAGCAGCATACTAAAGAAGCAACTTGGGAGAAAGGAGTGCTTCGGGGAGAAGATCACACAACCCAACCCATCCTTGAGGACAAAGATGATTTTAAGGGAAAGAGATTGTAACAACCTAAGGATAAGAAGAAGGGAGGTATAAGAATTTAGTAGATAGCAGTAGAGTAGTTCGAAGAATAAAGAATCTCTAGAAGGGAACTTAGCCTTCTTCCATAGCAGATCGAGGCAACCAAAGAAAGGGCACATTCGGGAGAGCCGAATACATAGCAGGACGGCACTTGGTTCCCACAGCTTTGGAGAAAGAGGTCGCCGACAGCATCTAAGGCCCAGCTGGGGAAGTTGAGGAGTAGTGAGATTCTTCCAGCTTGCGGATTAGGGCACCAAGGAGGGGGGCAGTCGTCGTGGTGGAAGGGATGAGAAGGTTGGTAAGGAGCAGGACAGAAGAGGATCCAAGGGCACAGAGAAAACAGATATCAGAGTATAAGCTTCTACTAAGAAGCCCAGCTGAAGAAGGCCACTGAATAAGCCCACGAAGAGGGCCCAATTGCAAGGGCCCAACTAAGGGAAGCCCAACAAGAGAAGGCCCACCCGAGGAGGCCCAACCAGAGAAGGCCCATTCCAAGAGGCCCAATAGCAGGAAGTCCAACTAGAGGAGGCCAACCAATTACTATATATAGTAAAGTAGAGTAGCAAGTAGATAGCACTAACAGCTTAATACACAATTAGTGAGATACTATATATATATATATATATATATATATATATATATATATATATATATATATATATATATATATGCATCTAAGATATAAGGGATTATCATGAAAAATTAATACAAGTTTCTACTTACTTCTCAAGCTTTCTCTATCTCTCTCTCCCAATCTCTGTCTCTATCTCAATCTCTTTCTTCCCTATCTTCTTCTCAATCCTACCAATTATCTCTTCTTCTTTCCAATTTTTCTCTGTGAATCACCCATCATCCTCACCGCCTAGCCGGCCTCAGAGAAATCTCGTCATCGGCGGCTGCGGATCGTCCGGAAATATTGCAATCAATCATCGAAACTTGAATTTTTGTAAAAGGTTAAGGCCCAAATTGGGTGCATGAATATCTTATTTAGTTTATACTTTTGATTGACTGAACATATAAGAGAAATGCAAGTTAATGTCTAAAATGAACTATCACATTCACTTCAAATTATTTTTTCAAAATTAAAATATGTTTTCCTATCAATTCGTAGCTAACTTTCTATCACACAACAAATTCTTTATACCGAATAAACTATTACCAAGTATGTTATTCCCAGATTCAAAAATTATTTACACAAGTATTCCATCTTTGTAGAATTTTTTGAAACTAGACCACCATGACACCAACCTTGTAACCTGAGCTTTATGTTTTTATATTCATGGAAATAAGTATTATTATTGGGTGTGTTGTATCCCACCATTTTAGTTCCATGGTCTTATAATATATTAATTATATACATTATTTAAGAAG